>APFE031038963.1:2580-44677 GCA_000404065.3 Pinus taeda
GACAAGTGTGAAGGAGAACCCACCGTCTACATCAAAGAAAAAGATGGTAAAATTTTAATTGTTGTCTTGTATGTTGATGATGTTATTTTTACAGGTAATGATGATCAGCTCATGAAGAATTTTAAATCAGTCATGAAAGAAGAATTTGAAATGACTGACATGGGTTTCTTGAGATACTTCTTTGGCATAAAAGTAGATCAAAATGAAAAAGGAATTTTTATCTCACAGGAAAGATATGTAAATCAAGTATTGAGCAGATTTAACATGTAAGAATGTAAGGCAGCGATCACTCCCATAGTGATGGGATTAAAACTCAGCAGAGAGGACAACAGCAAGGATTTTGATCCTAGTTTGTACAAGAGTATTGTAGGCAGCCTTATGTATTTAACAGCAACTAGGCCTGATATTATGTATGCTGTTAGTTTAATTTCCAGATTCATGGAGAGGCCAAAGGAGGCACATTGGCAGGCAGCAAAAAGAATTCTGAGGTATGTGAAAGGCACCAAAATGTTTGGAATTTTATATAATGTCTTAGAACATTCAGATTTGATTTGATACACTGATAGTGATTGGGCTGGAAGTGTTGATGATCGGAAGAGCACTTCCGGTTATGTTTTCAATATGGGTTCAGGAGCCATTTCATGGGCTTCTAAGAAGCAGTCCATTGTAGCATTGTCTACAGCAGAGGCTGAATATGTGGCAGCTACAGCAGCAGCATGTCAATCAGTTTGGATGAGAAGGATGTTGAGGAGCTTAGGCCAAGAGCAGGCAAAAGCGACAGTGATCTTTTGCGACAATAGCTCAGCTATTGCATTGTCAAAGAATTCAGTGTTTCATAAGAGAACGAAACACATTGATACAAGGTTTCACTACATCAGAGAGTTAGTGAACAATGGAGAAATCGTCCTAGAACATTGCAGGACTCATGAACAAGTTGCAGACATCTTGACAAAGCCACTGGATCAGAAAAGCTTCGAATTTTTGAGGAAGTGTCTGGGTATGACTGAATGCCCAACAGGTGAAATTAAAGGGGAGTATTAAAATTATAATTTCACTGCCCGCGCACGGGTCAGCAGTCAACGACGCATAAAACCACTCAAGCAAACCTAAACCGCCAGTATCATATCACACCGCTTTTGGCTTAAGGAGGTTTCTGTACGATGCTGGTCCGATACTCACAAACTGACACCCATGATGCTGGCATGACATAAGCACCTGACACTCCATCGGAAGGTATCTTTAACCCAACTCACCTTGTCCGATATCGTTTTCACCAGTCGATTTACCTCCAGCATTCACGTCCGTTGATTTAACAAAGCTGCACGTTGGTTTAAAGTGCAGTCAGAAAGGGTGTTCCGATGTGAAAGCTCCCCCGTTGAATTAATGCTGAGCCTCTCCGAAAGTACATATGGGGCTGATATAAAATTAATATAGTGTGGACCATACGTTTTTTTGCCCATCCCCTTTGTTAAATGACTGACATTTATTTTGGTAGGGTCGTTAATATTTTTACGGAAAAGTTAATATAGCGTATGGGCGTAAGTTTATTTTTTTAATATATGTTTTTTAATATAGCGTTGACCCATTTTTGTCATGTAAAAAAAAACACCCGCGGGGATTAAAAAAATGTGTAATGTGTAATGGTGTTTTTGAATATGAGCACACGGTGAGAACGAAAGGAAACCTCGCAGCAGCGAATGTAAAAAAACACAGAGAGTTAATTTTGTATTGCAGGGAAGAATGCACAGAAGTGCATAAAAATTTCTGGGTTTGTAATGTAAAAGGGGATTTTTATGCAGCAGCAATGAAAAGATTTTCTTTGTCTTGGTAATGTAAGAAATGTAGAGATTGCACAGCAGTGCAGGAGGAGAAAGTAAATGAAGAAAACCAGTGGGTTGTTTAGTTTCAAATCCATGAGTTGTTTCACACAGGTGAAAAGGTAAATCTGTAACTCTCTGTAATTTTGTTTTCACACAGCAGTGAATGTAAATGAAATATTTACACACAGTGGTGTAAAATTTCATAGGAGGCAGAGTAACTTTTGTGTAAATGTTTTGGTGAATCACTCTGAGTGAAAGAGGATGACTATGTAAATGATTTTGTTTAATGAATGGAAATTTTATGGTGGTGAAATACTCTGTCCTATGTAATTAATTTTAAAAGACTTCTCTGTGTAAAAGATCCTGGAGCAAAGGAAACAGAGCATTGCCTCTGTGTTTTATATTTTGATGGTTTTGGTATTTATCCATCCCAAACAGAAGTAAAAATACCCAACACAGGGCAGTTACTAGTATCTACTAAAATATTACTGGAATTGTCTTTCATGGCTTCAATAACTGTGTTTCTACTTTTAAGCTCTCTAGCTTAATTTCATAGAATTGCATTTCTACAAGTTCACCCGTACGAGTTTTTCTCCTGTCATATTTCAATTGTGTTAATTTTTTTTTTTAATTTATTTGGGTCTGCTGCCTCCTTCAGTTGCTAATCTACAAGATTTTATATTTCATTCCGATTGATCAAGTTCAGTGCATCTGGCTAGTATCCATTCCAATAAGTATTTTTATTCAACCCAGGAAAATTCTCATGATTGAGTACGACATTATTACAGCTTAGAAATTAATCTGATTATCCTCGTTATAACAGAGCAAGAAGTTCAAAGATAAGGTTGAAGGCCAGAGACAAGCAGATGAAGGCGCCTCTCCTGATAGTGATTTGAATTTCAGTGATAGTGATGGAAGTCAAGTGGGAAAATATGAGCGCTTTCCAGTATCCTGGTCAAAGAAGCCAAGTGACCGTGCAGGTGAAGGCTTTGTAACATCCATAAGGGGTTTGTTCAATTCGCAGCGGAAAAAGGCAAAAGCATTTGTGAAGCGCACCATGAGGGGGGATGCTGAAAATGAGTTTGAGGGTGAATGCAGTGATAGTGACACTGAATACAACCCATTTGCAAGACAGCTGACCATTACCAAGGCCAGAAGGATGATTCAACGACATACAAAAAAGTTTCGGTCGAACAGACATAAAGGTTTGTAATAGATGCATTTAGTACCAAAGAAACTGAGATATCGGGGAGGGTCTGATTTTATCGATGTAATGAATGTTTTTGTCTTGACTTGCAATTTATCTTTGTTGCAGGGATACCTTTTCTTAAAGATTCATTCCAGTCATCTCCAAAGACAACACCTTTCCAAAGTGAGGCAGATTCTTCAAGTGTATCTTCTGCATATGAGGATTTCCACGACTAGTTAATATACTTTTGTCACAACCATGTTCTGTTTGTTCCTTTCCCATATCGATGCATGCATTGAGATGATGCCTTGCCACTATCCTTGTGGATCACTTTTGAAGGCTCTATGCATCAATCAATGAAGTATCATCAGTGAGAAAGCATGCAATGCCAGTGACACCTGAGCAACTCTCGATTCACTTGTGCAGAGCTTCTAAAGAGAACCTGCCAGAATTATGAATTCATTTTGCAAGGGAATGTTCTGTGGGTTCAGATCCCATATTGCCCATTGGCATTCTGTTGTAATTTATTAAGATTGTAAATCATACAAAAGCAGATGCAAATATTCATTATTGAATTATCAATTGGCTAATTTTGTATTCTCGATTGATCAGTAATTCTCTCTCACCTTTTTTTCCTTTTGTTGGTGGGAGGGGATCTCATCTACAAAGAGAATAAAAAGCCAAAACGACACCCTATCAAAGCTGGTTAGTGATCACTAATTCAGTGTTTGCATTCCGAAAGTTGTCCTTGATTTTCTAATGCTGTAGTTTATCTTGATGTGGTGCATTTATGTGTTACTTCAAACATTGTCACTTCAGCATATGTGCAGCAATGTTGCATGAAAGCAATCGAATAAGATTGTTTCTCCTTGATTTCATAAATATACATTTGGTGTCCTCCACTTTCCAAACTACTTATAATCTTGTATTGCAGTTGATCCCAATCGGTGGATGATTTATTTTCCAGTTGCTTATTTTCCTTGACTCTATTGAATGCCGATCAACTGTAACATAGGGGGCATCGGGTTATATCATTAAGATCAACAAAGCGATTAGCGTAATGGGATATTGACAATAATGGCTTGCACAACAAAAGTACTTGGCAACTATTAGAGTTATTCAGAGAAGAAAAGCGTACAAGCCTTCCACCAAATGCAGTCTCGCTTATAAATTTAATATTTTGTAGCAGTATTGTTAAAAAGTTGGCAAAATAAGAACTTTAACCAGCGTCTCTGTAAGAAGACTTGTAAGAAAACTTGGGTTTATCTGCAAAACATTTAAATCAATTAGCACAGTTAACAATGCAAAATATTGAGAGGCAGATCCACCAAGAGGACTAGGTTAATCATTTCTTTCATCTTCCAACTATTACTTTTGCATGAGGGGCCACCCTTCAACATTTATGAGTTAAAAATTCCTTCCATTCTAAATGAAATGTCCATAAATGAATATCTCAATTTTCAGATTGAGAAACTAAAATTAAGAGATCCTACTTTAACCTATTCAAAGGCTTTTGACGCTTTTTTAGCCCCACCGGCCTTGGCTTCGAGTAGTCTCTTGTTCTTGGCTGAATATAGATAAATACTAGTAAGAATTTGATCCACCATAATCAAATTGATATTGACCTTTTCAAGCCCTTGCGTTTTATGAAGTGTTATGAATAAATAATTCATAAAAATATAATAATAATAATATAATTATTATTTAATTAACATTAATAAAAATTAGTTAGATAATGAAAGGTCAAAAAGCATGACCAGTCAACCCTGTGACCAGTCAAGGTGAATGTAACTTAACATTCTATTCATGTTCAATAATACAAGCTATTACTTATTACACATATATACAAGACTACACGAAATTCTTGCGCCAAGTTTCTCTAATAGTGGTATCAAAGCCATGTGTTCTAGCCCCGCATTCGCTACACAGTCCTTACTCTCCTATTCACTACCCTTCATTCCTCCAACTTCCATAAAATCCCTGTCTCGATCCGCGTTTCATTCCTTCAAGAAATCCTTGCCGCCATTTCTGTTGTCGCTCCTCGCTGTCCTGCGACATCGACATTGTGTTCTCCGCCACCTGCTTCATACGGTGGACACTATTAATGTGCTAACTGCTAAACGCCATATCCTTTCCCTCCTACGTGAGTTTTATTCTTTTTACTAGAGCTGTTGAATCATTCTGTCGCCAATTCCACGATTTCTTTTTCTGTTTCGTTGTCTATTGACCTCCTATATCATTCTTCATTGTGTTCATTTTTTTGTTTCACTATCGGTCGTTCCACTCTGTTTTGTCGCCCACGAAGTCACTCGTCCTACCGGTACGCGCTGTCCCAACCATTCCAAACTTGTATCCGTCGTTCTGTTCCTGTAAACATTGGTTGCATAATTTTTCAACGACCATCGCTTTCTGACCCAGTCCCTGCGTCGTGCCACCCTACGCCAACTCCCTCCACGTCTGTGCCGATCCATCGTGCCAGGGGAATGGTAATAACGAAGCAGACACAGAAAAGTATCAAGAACTTGATAAGGTACGACGTTGTCTCGATAATGTCGAGAAGAAGCAGGTAGAGCTAGGAGAATGTCAAAATATGATAATTGTAACTCGAGGAGTTAGCTAGCGATATTAAAAAATTAGATAATATTGAGAGAATGTTGTTAGGAATGCAGAACCAGTTAATGGGAAGGGTTAATTCATTTTTTGATCCTTTAATGGTGCAAGAACTAACCCAAAGTCTTAAGGCTCTAGGAAGCGGAGATTTTCCAAATCATAAAATTCTACAAATACACTTCTTTGGTAGTTAGTGCTATACAAAATTCGGAAAAAAAGACTATCAACTAATTAAGGAGCTCTCAAAATACGATGGAAAAGACCATAGAGGTGTTATTATTTGGGTTAATAAAAAGGAAACCATTTTTGAATCAAACCCGCCAGTGAGTGAATGAGAGAAAATTATGTTTGCATCCAACAATTTGGAAGTTTAAGACGTATGATTGGTTCCTATGGTGGTATGGCAAATGTGAAGTTCGTTCATTTCTCTTGAAGAACTTTGTAGATGTTTTGCTAAAAATGTTTTATGACGAAGAAGATGATGTCTACGAAAAATTCGTTCATTTCAAGCAAAAATGGTTTGTAAGTGAATACACCCACGAATGGGAAGTATTAGCTATAAGACAAAGATGATTTATCGATAAAAAATTGCTAAAATTGTATTGATGTGGAATTAAGGAGTATATCCGAGCATAATTGAAATTATACAAGCCTAAAACCATTGAAGAAGTCAGGCATGCAACAAGGATTAATGAGAAAAAACATAAGTTTAAAATGTCAACATTCAAGGAAGATGAAGACCAACAACAATACTCAAGAAAAAATGAAAGAAACAAATATAGGTATTATGGAGAGAAATGGACATCAGTGCACAAATTCCTTAACAAGAACTTATATACTTATGAAGTTGAGAAAGAGCCAGATAACTCAAGTAATGAGTCAGAAGGAAAGATAAAAAAATAAAAGTAATTGTCACAAGTGCAGTGAAAATTGGACACCGGGACATAAATGTGAAGACATCCTTACGCTACTATAAAATAGTAGATGGAAGGCAATTTGAAGTACAAGAACCTGACAAAGAAATTGTTATCACACATAATGAAGATTCGGATCTTCCAAAACCCTCATTAGCTACAATCTCATGTGTTCAACAAAATCAAGATGAAGGAAACAATTTTCAAACAAGAAAAAACAAGCCACTGCAAAATAAGTTCCACCACAGATTTAGAAACAAAGAAACCAGTGTCTGAAAAGAAAAGATACTAACCTTACAACACCACCAACAAACATGATAAGGAGGTTACAACCTAAAACCTTGAAGCTTAAGGGGATTGTAAGAGGCAGGAATGTCAATATACTTGTAGATTTTGGCAACACTCACAATGGTCTAAACATCAATCTTGCTAAACAACTTGATCTTTGTGTATGCGCAATCAAAGATCCAACCATGACTATCGCTAGTGGGCAAAAGTTTGAAGAGATAGGAGATTGTTATAAGGTTTCATTTCAGATACAAGAACTAGAGCTACAGACAAATTTATTTGCCTTACCACTCAAAGAAATGGATATAATTCTAAGTGCAGAATGGTTAATATAGTTAAGAAGTTACACTACAAATCTTGAAGAACAATTCATGGAGTAGAACTGGCAAGGATGACATTATAAATTATATAGTGTTAATGCTTCCAGCATCAAGGAAGGTACACATGAGGACTTCACCTAGCACAAACAAGTCAAAGTAAAGATGTCGTTACATAGCTACGTGATCAACTAGAAAATCCCTTCTTGTTATGCTGTGAGGACAAAACATCTCTAAAGGGAGTAACGATGTTATGAATAAATAATTCATAAAAAATATAATAATTAATTAATTAACATTAACAGAATTTAGTTATGTAATGAAATGTCAAAAGTAATGACCAATCAACTCTGGCAACCAGTCAAGGCCTATTTAGGCACACCATCCAAGGTAATGTAACTCACCATTTTATTCATATTCAATAATACAAACAATTGGAGTTGTCTATAATGCGACTTTTTGGAGATTCCGGTGACGGAATCCGGCAGAAGAAATGAGGTTAAATCTTGATTTTTAGCAGTTAAAATGGTTTTTTAACTGCATATTTGGATTCAACGCCCTGGAAAACCCCTGGGAACCATTGATTGTGCAGAAACTAGCTATCAAACTTGGGATTCCAATAAATTGCTGCTGGATTTTGCCCGGAAAAATTCGCTTTCAAAAAGTCGCGTTATAGACTACTGCCAAACAATTACTTATTACATATATACAAGACTACACAATAAAAATTCTTTCTTCAGGTTTCTCTCTAACATAAAGGAAGCATCATATAGTTAAGAAATATGGGTGTTTGGGAAAGCAGTTAAGAGCAATGGATTGGACTTTGATATGTTATTAGTTTTAGTATATGCTTTAAAGCCAATTGACTTTTGGATTTCAACTATGCCGATAGGTCTAGTAATATTGGTTATCACTTCATTATAATCAGAAAGAATTATCTTCGTTGTGTTAGGAAAGGGAAGTGTTAACCTTCCCCTCATAGAAATTTATATTCCCATACATCAAACAAAATCTCCTAGATTGATTACTTTATCATTCAATGAAAATTGCTAAGAAAATGAGCAATGCTAATAATTCTTGTGTAGCCACCATTGACAATAACAATTTCCTTTTAACAACTATTTAGAATAAGCCATATAATAAAACTAATGAGTCAATATATATTTTATAGTAGTTTTAATGTTTTTTAATAAAATTCCAGGATAAATAATAATACTAATTAAATTTATTATTTTCTCCTTGATGCAACAAAATAATAATCTAATTACGAAGTAAACCTTTTTTCTACGTCTCAATGCATATCATAATGAATGCAACTTAAAATGTAATAAACTAATTAATATTGACCCGCTAAAGAAATTATTCACTATCATATAAATACAAATTGAGAATATCATAGAGATGTTTGCTAAATAGAATACAAATTTAGTGAATCATAATCATTATTAAATTTATTAGATAATTGTTTGCTATGTAGGTCTAGTTTTCCAAGCGAAGGTTAATTGCCTTTTTGTAATATTGAAGCATGTTTTATCAGTTTTTGATGTTATTAACATTATGAAAAAATGTTGTTCCTTTAACATTTAATCATTTTACAAAATTATTAGAAGGCCAATTGCTTGATTTTGATGTGTGAGTATGAAATTTGTGTATATCACATTGTTTTTTTTAATAAACATATCAAATTGTTGTACAGTTCCAAAGAATACTTGTTTTCCCTTGTTAGAAACCCCAAATTTGGCCAAGCATTGTTGGAAACACTGAGAGGGGTAGTGAGTCATCATTTCTCACTTCAATTAGTATTTTCAACTTTTCAGAGCATTAAACATTATTCACATTAATTAAATATAAACAATCATTAACACCATTCAACAATGCACATAATTAAGATGGTGGACACTAAATATTTTTAGGTGGAAACCCTTCCGTGAGAACCACCGTACTCTTCTTAATATTTTTCTTTAATAAGTGCATCAATAGGAATCTCCATCTTCCATCATTTTCAACTACAATTGAGGAAGGCCCCAAACCCTTGATTTACAAGCTACAACCTAAGGGATGCACCAACACCTTGTTTACCAACTACAACTGGCTGGACACACCCAAGCTTATAGGCTTTGACCGGAAAGAAGCTCAAACTCCCTGATTCACTAGCTATTCCATTGATAGTGTCTTTTATGATCATCCCTGGCCATACCCCCAAAGTTAGAACATGAAAAACAATATCCATTAAATGTGCTAGGATATCTAGATGTGTTGTCTTTTCTAAAGTCATTCTTCCTTGGAGGTGGTATAGTTATTTTTTTATCTCTATCCTTGATTGCTTCATCATTATTTCTTGGAGCCTGAAGCATAAAAACTATGTTGAAGCACAAAAAATTGATAGCTTTTAGATTTGAATGTAAAAATACACACAGGGATTTAAAATAATAATTTATTATATATATAAAATTGTATAAGATGATATAAGATGATTTGAATGTTACAATGAGGCCTTGCTTTTATATTTCAGCAGATGACCTTTCATGAATGGGCATGTGTTTTAGACATGCCTTTTCATTTAGTTTAATGATTATTTAACCTAAATAATATTTAATTATTTAATATTTATATTTATTTTATTTATCTAATTGTTATGAATTATATTCATAACATAGCCTCTTTGGAAGCTTTGTCCTCAAAGCTTTAATGTGGGGTTTTTCTTCACACGATTTTTTTCTCATCTTATAGCTAATCAATGATATATATTATATATTATATATTAATATATAATATTATATATATATATATATATATATATATATATATAGTATATTAATTAATTAACATATATTAATTAATTAATTTACCATTTATATATAGTTGAGTTTATATATATATTATATATTATATATAATATATATGATAGATATATAAGATTATTATATAAATCTCTGAGTCCGTTCATTTGACAATCACACCATTTGACTATAACATGAATAGCACATTTGACTACACTCCAAGGACGACGAATGCGGGTGTTTGGTTTGAGGTGGTAGCCTACAGGGAGCGCAGACCAATGACGGATGCAGGTGTTCGGTTTGAGGTGGTAGCCTATACGCAACGCAGACCAACAACTATCATGGAAGAAAAACTTGAGCAAGTGGGACAAAGGTGTGTGACGTCGACAACCAACACTAGTTTGTGAACTAGGGAATAGGGACATTGCGGCGAAGAACGGATACATCAACTAAAGGTGTGTTGGGGTGCGGGGGGAATGTTGGAAGGGCGTCTGCATGAGACGATTGCACAAGTCATACCTGTCACTACGAATCATGTTCACCAAAAGTAGGCTTGTTGTGGATCCATAGTAGCAAACAAATTCAATTTTCCTGTTTACATTCTCCCTAATGAAGGAAAACAACGAGAATGTCTTCCACGTCTGTGTGTAGAAACAATCGGCGGCACAAGGCTTCCAGAAGTCTGTTAAATTTTGAATAAGTCGCCACGAACTCCTTCCCTTAGGTTGAGCTTGCTTAACCCAAGGACCCGTTATGAATTTAGTTGAAGAAACGAAAGTGTTCCATTGTTTAGAGACATAGTTAAACCTTAACAATATTCAAGTGACAACCCTGACAGTTTCTCTTCATGCAACCCATGCAAGATTTGGCTTGCTACTTGTTAGAACAAAAATAATGCGGGATCATCCAAACCACATCTATATTCACTTACTGAGTGCACCTCAATTGTTGTGCCCAAGAAAATACCTGCTTTTTTTTAGATATACTTTTTCGCTTTTCACTAGTATGATGATTTAATCCAAAATCAAGTGCAGAAACAACTATTTGAAATTGTACCATCAGAGAGATCACATGCTGTCATAGCAGTCATGTTCACTGGCGACAGTTTAATTCCATATGTTACTTTATCTATAGCATTCAGATGGAGGACGGATCGAAAACTTTAAACTACAATTATCTTCGCTGGTGACAACTGCAACTGCAAGAGAGCTTGATTCATTACCAAGAGTTTCTAGCAAGGAGTTTGTCTTTCCATCAAGAACTTGAACTGGAGCCCGAGTGGTTTCTGAACCCTGTGGGAATGGTTTCAATATATCCAACACCTCACCAAAATGGATCGTAGCCAATTTATTTTGTCCTTTTGGACCAAACTTCAGTTCTTCATGAGTCTCAAGGTGAGTGATTTTGACAGCCATATTGGTCTGTTGGAGAATACACTGACTTGTTGGTGGAGCACGCATATAGGTTGATAGACGAGTTCCAACTGAACCACCTAATTGGAGATTTATTTGATAAGGAATCTGATTTCTTATATCCCCATATGTCATATCGGCATCACTTTCAATAGATTTCTTATTATGCACGGGAGAAGATTCCTTATTATCCTTTTGGTCCTCTTGGTTAGCTACACTCTTTTCTTGTGTGTTACCTTTAGTCGGATTTCTTATATCCCCATCTGTCATAATGACATTACTTTCAATAGAGTTCTGATTATGCACGGGAGAAGATTACTTATTATCCTTTTGGTCCTCTTGGTTAGCTACACTCTTTTCTTGTGTGTTACCTTCAGCCGGATTTGTTATATCTCCATCTGTCATAATGACATCACTTTCAATAGATTTCTGATTATGCACGGGAGAAGATTCCTTATTATTAATTTCTGCATAAGTCTCCTTAAAACATGTTGTAGCTTCGTCACATTATTTTTCTAAATGTTGAAATACTTCTTGAATTTTATTAAATTTTTCAACGTAATCAGAATGTGAACATAACAGCACATTGTGTGGCGAACTACGTTCAAAGGCCCTCATAATTATATCATGTGTCATGGCTCTGATACCACTGAAGCACAAAAACTATGCTGAAGCACAAAAAACTCATAGCTTGTAGATTTGAATGTAAAAATACACACAAGTATTTAAAATAATATATATATATATATATATATATATATATATATATATATATATATATATATTATATATATATATATATATATATATAGATGATATAAGATGATTTGAATGTTACAATGTGGCCCTGCTTTATACCTCAGTAGGTGACCTTTCGTTAATGGGTATGTCTTTTATACATGCCTTTTCACTTAATTTAATGATTATTTAACCTAAATAATATTTAATTATTTAATATTTATATTTATTTTATTTATCTAATTGTTATGAATTATGTTCATAATAGAGCCGCGACGTTTTCAATCTTTTTTTATCCTTCGTTCCGATTTGACTTTTGAGGGATCTCGCTATCAATATTGTTCTTGGAGTTTAGAGCTTCACTTGCCTCTTTTTCCTTCCATTTCAATTTACCCACATCATTACTCTTCAACTGAGCCAATTCTTGATCTTTCCTTTCAATATCCTACAAGTGTTCCGTTTTCCATTCCTTAAGCTTGTTGATTTCAGATAATGCAACATCAAGTTCTCCTTGGTTTTGAGCAAGGTCTTCCTGAAATTATCTTTTCAACAATTTCCTTCTTTCTTCTGCCTCTTCTACTTGCAATTTAAAAAGAGTGATATTTCCAGTTGCTTTGTTGAAGTTTTGTATTTGTTCCTTCTACCCTTCATTTTCATTTTTGAGCCTGTTGATTTCTGTTAAAGATGCATCTAGTTCCTTTCACTTTTGATCAATTTCCGTTACGTATCTCTAACCATATTCCTTTAATTGGCTTGCCGTGTCTTTTTCTCTTTTTTCTACTTCTTGTATTTGGAGTTTCAAGAGAAACATCTTCTTTGAGTGTGCAATTTTCCTCCTTTATGTTCTTTAGCTCTTTCAAAGTATTAATTAATACATTTTCCATGACTGTTTCCTCTTCTTCATCTTCTTTCTCATTGTCAAAATCTTCCATATGAGAATATTCTTGACTTGAAGCATGATCATCATCATCTTTGTATTGACCAACATGATCTTGACTTGCATGAAGATTTTGAATTTTCTCCCAAAGATGTTTCGCAGATGAGCATCATCCTACTAGATTTCATAGAATCTTGCAGGGCACTTAAGATTATACTCATGGCTTTGTAATTGTATTTTCTTGATTCATTAGTAAAGGTATTTCCAGAAACAACAGAATCCCATACATCGTATCCAATAGCTTGCAAATAGGTTTCCATTTTATCTTTCCAAAATAGAAAATTTGATTCATTGATTAGAATAATTGGACCAACATGTTTCTTTTTATCAACTGTAATTGGTTCTAAAAGAATTTCAATACCAGGAACTTCCTTTGGCTTCTTTGAACGCTTGGAGGTTTGCTTCCTTGACTTTCCCATCTTGATTCACTGAAGATCTGCATTCCAGCTGCTAAGCTACTACTAAATAAACCTGCTCTGAGTCCAATTGTTGGAAATACTGAGGTGGGGGTGAATCAATATTTCTTACTTCAATTAATATTTTTAACTTTTTAAAGAATTAAACATTATTAATTTGGTTAAACATAAACAACCATTAACACCATTCAACAATGCACAGGATCAAGACAATAGACACTGATTTTTTAGGTGGAAACCTTTCCGGGAGAAAAACAATTGAACACTTCTTAATACTTGTCTTCAATAAATACATCAATAGGAAGCTCTAAGTTCCATCATTTTCAACTACAATTGAGGGGGGCTCCAAGCCCCTAGTTTACAGGCTACAACTTGACAGATGCACCAACACCTTGTTTACCACCCGCTATTGGATGGATGCTCCAATGCCCAAGTTTATAGGCTCTGACCTAAAGGAAGCATCAACTCCTTGGTTCACTAGTTGTTACTGGAAGGATGATAAAACACTCTACACATGCGTCAACCTACCCTACCACTGCCCTACCACTCTAAAGTGTTCTCAAGCTCCAACTTAAAGGAGACTCCACTCTCCTACCTCACACCACCTTTCCACTGATAGATCAATTGATAGATCAACTGAAGTGCCATGTCAAAACCAAATCCCTTGTTTCTTCTTTTGGCAATTGAAGTTGCTCTTTCCTCGACATACACAATTCCTTTGCACGTGGACATAGAATATGGTGCATCATTGTACTTTTGTTGAGGTTTTCAATGGTAAGGGACCTTCCAAAGGAGAAGCACATATACCCTCATGGGAAGTGTTAATGTGTGCAAAATACGCTTCAAAAAACATGGGTATTTCTTGATATGAAGTCCATATTACCCACCAAAATGGGTAGCCACCATTAGATGATGATATGCCACTCCACTTTCCTCTGGCATGTGTTTCTCACCCATCTGACATTAACACTTGGATGAAGGTGGACTACAATTCAAAAGGTACATTGATCATTTTGCAATCGAGTGCTTATACTTCTTTTGGGCATTTATTATGGATGATGGGGTGATCTGGAAGATTAACATACATTGGACGTATTCTTTCTCTTTCATCTCACCAGGGAGGTTAATCTTTGACCCGATTCCAGTGGGATCTCCCTTAAGGACCTTTGGGTTATAGGAGGGGCACTAACTAGAAAACCATGATTGAGATAACATGTTTCATCTTCTATATATCATACTTAACACCTTCCATTCCACGTTACAAGCCCTATCTCTCACATTCATTCATTGGGTACAACTTGTCATTAGGTCTTGGGGATTTGACAACCACATGTTCACATACCTTGGGTAGGGTCCAAAAATTTTCCTTGGGAGGTTGATGTAGCTAAAAGAAAAAAGAAAAGCATATCATGGTGACAACAGAACAAAATAAAACAAAATGAAAAATATGGTCAGGACATAAGAATTATCACATCAACAATAACCTAACATGAGCTCTACCTACCTCATATGGCCATCACCCGGTTCCTAAGCACATGATGCTCCATCACATCAAATAGGAACCCTTGCATGTCCCAAACTTGATGAGCAATAAATTGACTCATCTTAAAGGGGTAATAAATTATATACATCATACAAATCAAGATCTAACCCTTGAGCTATGAGTAGTAATACGAGGAAAAATCAAGAAGTAAAAGACACACAAGAGGGGTGGAAAAACCAAGCCCGAGATGGTAACTCATGCATCCATGAATGCTCCCTCACATCTATACATGAAGGATGTGGAAAAGCCCATTAACTTGTCCCCTTGATCATGTTGCTTTCCCATGAAGTCTTCTACCCTCCAATACCACATTATTAATCACTAACACATATCAATTGAAGGGTGGACCAAGGCACTGTTGCTTCCCTATAGGGGTTGGAAGCACCTAATAGGGTTAACCTTTAGCCACCCCTACCTAGGGAGAAAACACCTTTGCGATATCTTGGTCCTAATTTTAGAAAGGGATCCTTGTTTGAAGTATTAAATTTCCCTTAACATCCAAGTTTGGTTTACTTTGATGCATTATTGATCTTGGTCCCTAATCACTACTTGCTTTTAGTAGAACCCATGTTGTTCTTGTTAGGTGGTTCAGTAGCCTAGGCCTTGGGCACTCACTCCATAGGTACCTAGGCCCTTTAGAGGAGTATATAGTCCCAAACAAGTGAAGTTTTTAGAGTCAACAACTTCTTAGCAACATTATCAGATGACATGTCCCAAAGCACTTCGAGTACCTAGGATGTTGGTTGAATTATGCCCATATTTGAGGATCTTTTTAGGATGACACAAATGGACCCAACATGCTGATGAACCTCAGTATTGAAACAAGAATTATACAACTCCCAAGGCTACCAACTTAAATTCTGGTGTTCATACAAACTTAAGAGATGTCATCATTATATGTGTAACATGCAATGTGTTCTTTCATTGATTTGATGCAATGAAGTGAATATCATGGAATCAAGCCTAAACTAATTGCACAAATGAAAATGATTATCTATTTGTAGGAATGGAAATGTTATTCTACTTTTCATAAATGTAAAGGTTAACCTACTTGCATGAATGTAAATGTTATTCTATTTGCAAAATGTAATTGTTGCATCAAAAGGAAACCTAGTCTATGCAATAGAAATAACAATGTTGGAAATGGAAACCCTACTTTAACATGTACGAAACAAAACCTAATCATGAAATAATTCTTCAATCACTGCATTCAAAACATATTTCATAAGGTACCTCATGAAGTTATCATGAAAATCATCATTATGTTCTTTAAGTCATGAATCTATCCACTTACCATAACTACAAAGGTGCATTGCAATGGAGAATAGGAAAGGCCTAAGAGGCCTTTTAGTCTTACTAAATCATGGTTCAAAACCTAGAGGTCATTATTCAAGCCCAAGGGAAAAAAACCAAAGTTTTTGGAGCAGATCTGGTCAAGTTTACACGTGCTACAGAAGGTGCTACATGAGACCATGTTTTGCTACAAGAGAGAGATAAATTGTCGAATGCCCAAGTAAATCAAATGAAAATGGTTTGCTACAAGAGCGAGATAAATTGTCGAATTCCAAAATAAATTAAGTGAAAATGGGATGGAATTTTTTTTTTTATTAAGTAGGATGTATTAGGACTCCATTCCAAGTGGAATCACTCCAAAATACCTCTATTAACACGTGCTAAAAAACAACAGAAAATTACTACTCAAAAAACTAGAAATTCAAGAATTGGTAAGCTAGTTAACCTACCAAATTTCTAACCTAATCAAGTGTAAATGATATGGGGTAGTTTTTGTATTAACTTGATTTTTTTTATGACCCAATATAGCTGGAATCAACTCAAATGAAGCTCATTAACACGTTTTAAAAAATAGTAGAATATTACTACTATTTTCCTACAAGGGATTTTCAGAAATTCTAGATTTGTGAACTAGTAGACCAATCCAAGTAGTTCAATGATGAATATGAATTTTCAAAGTTTTTCTAAGGATGCATCATACTTGTGAATCTATAAATAAACTGCAAAAAAAAATCACTTCAATCTTTTAAACCATGTAACCTACAACAAAAGAAGCATGAATAGTAAATGCATAAATAAGAAATGCAAGTGAAAGAGACATTCAAAGGAAATAAAGAAATTATACAAGGGGACTCTGAGGTTCCTAGGATGGCCAAGCCCAAGGAAAATCAAAGCTTTATATAGGAAACCAAGCTTTAGAGGCTAAAAATGACACCAAACTTCATTACTTGAATCAATCCAAGAATATCCCTGCTAGAAATGAAAGTGGAATTGCTAAATAACAAGTTTTCTCCATAAGAAGACTAAAAAAGACATTCCCCTAGAAGAAAATTCAAATTGGTACTTATAAAAATAGATGAGGAAGCAATCTCCTTGAAAAGAACCAACTTCTCATCCAAATCCCTCAAAAAGTGGATCTGGTTCCCAACACTAGGAATCTTCATTAAATGATAGGGAACACATTCCTATATTTTCTCAATCAATGGAGTTCCATATTTTTTCAATAATTGCATGATATTCAGCTCGATTTTATCCAATATTGGTACATCATGTAGTAGGGATAAAGTCCCTATATTATCTCATTCATAATTGACTCCATATTCTCTCAATATTCTGCAAAAATAATTAGTATTAGGCTCATTATATGCAATTACCACTAAACCTTCCTAAGAACATATTGAAACTAAAAAACCATTATTAAGTGTAGAAGGAGAAATTTAATATAGCCTTTATGTGCCTAGGAAAGGTTCGATGGGCCTTAATTTATGTCTAATTTAGAGGCCTATCACATGCCCCCAAGGTGGCCTTCACAAACTTGATGGACAAGAGCTAATTCAAAACCCAAATGAGGAAATATCATGCTAAGAGACTAGGGAGGGTATGTTGCACCAGAGGAACCCTTAATGCTGGTGAAAATGAGGCTTTGTTTGATAGATGGAAACCCATGGAAACGACTTTATGGTACACCAACTGGATCTTGAGACCCCACAAGAGTAATTGAGGTGAATTTGAGGGCCAATCCTTAAATTTTGGATCATACATGCATCTACACACATTTGGACACCTCATTACACTTTGGCATGGTATTTGGTACCTAAATTAGGCATGATGTTAGCAATAAAGGAAGCTAAAAATCACACATGTGGGAAAATTAGGTTCATTTTGTTGTTAGCTAATGAGTTGGCTTGTAACTCAAGTACATGTAAGGATAAAACTTGTTTTAGGGGCTTTGTTAGGCATGATTGCTAGTACTAATCCTCTTATAATTAGAGGATAGATTCATTTCATTATTGATCATCGGTTGTGTTTTTTTTTGGCCCTCTTAGATCATTTCAACCTAGATTGTATCTTGTGGAGATGTGAATGTATGGTGAATTTTGCTATTAGGGTTATTTCTTTGGCTTTGGAGATGTCATTTTGGAGCAATAAAGGTTGTTCATGCATTTTATCTTGTATATGTGTAACTTAGATTTGATAAATCTTTACTTTGGTTTCTATTGTACGAAATGGTTAGTTATCTAGGGTTTCTATTGTGCTAGTTATTGTTGAAAATGACTCTATGGATTCTAGATGATAATAATGCATGCATTACTGACTTATAGAATGTGAATGACAATCTCATTGGTGAATATTTAAGATAACTCTCCCAATTCACTTTTCTCCCTCATTAAGGTGATAGCTAGGGTTTCATTATTCCCTTACTCCTTGCCAAGATCTAAAAATTTTTACTCCCATAAACTCCATCGTGGAAGGACTAGGCACCGACCTTGGTCACTTTGTTGGTCATCTGTAAAAATTACACATAAATCTCATTTTCTGTCCTTAAATTTGATTTTGACCCTTAAGGATAAACCGCTAGCTAGGGCTAGGGCACCAATCTCAACTAGGGTTGAAGTCATTATCCTTTAGAAGAATTCAACACTTGAAGGAAAGATTATTGCCTCAAAGTCATTCTCTTTTATTGGATAATCCAACCATATTAGGGCTAAAGTCTTATGCCTTAGGTAGATTTTTCCCTAAGCTTCAACTTGGGGCTTATTTAAGGCTTATTATTCCATAGTTTGAAGGTATAAATTGTTTGGAAGTCTTTTCTTGTCCTTGTGATCCTAGGTTGATCCTCTCACTTTGTTATTTCTGGAGCCCTAGGTCACGTTGTGCCCTAATTAGGCATATAATTTGGAGGATGTGAATTTCCTTATTATGCTTGCTAAGCCTTTTTCTTAGGCATAGTTGTCCTTCATAAGCCTATCTTGTCACTTTATCCCTTGTAATTGGCATATCCTTATAGGTTACCTACTATGGGGAATCCTCCCTAGTGGTGAAATTCTATAAAATAACAGGAGGTAGTGCTCGTGGTGATAATGGGACACACCTCATATAGTTGTCCCTTGATCTAGTTTTAGCCTTGTGATCTCCCCTCACAAGACCTACTATATTTTGATGCAACATTTTGGCGTAATTTCCAAAGATGATTTGAGTCAACTTCCTAGTAATCTAAACATTAAACTTCACCCTCTTTGAAGAGAACATTCAAAATGATGATGTGGGAGCATTCAGCCCAAAGGGAAATTATTGTAAATAATAGACATAGGGGGTCATGCATTTGTGGAATTAGTTTCCTAAATTCCAAGTTAGTTTAATATTTAGGCTTTTAAGTGTGATTAATTAGATATTCTCAAAATAAATAAATGAGAATATAGACATTAGGAGAGCTTTTAGGCATAAAAGCAATGGATGTGGATCATTAAGGGATAAGGAAGCTTTTCTATTTTAGAACAGGGAAAAAGATGGGAAAAAGCCTCAAGATGCTTTTTACCGCATGTATGCATTGCATGTAGACTCTTAGAGCTTTTAGCTGAGTGATTCTAGGTCATGCTAAGTTTTATAAATTATGTAGCCTCAAAGACATTGAAAATTAGAGAGAGTGAGAGAGAATGAGGGAGTATGAAGAATAAGAGGCCATGAATAGGCCATGATTTCTCTTGTAAATATTTTATTTCTTAATTAATTATTCTCATATATTTTTGTGTGCACATGGCTAGTGTGATCTTCAGTTAGTTTTATTTTTTTTATTAAAGACCTATGGTTAGAACGCTGTATGAAATTTTGGCATCAGAGATTGGGTGAGAGATGAGATGCATGTTTATGAGTAGAGAGTTTAAAGATCCTGGTTTTGCAGGCTAGCACCTCATCATCACCTGCATTCATACATAAACTTTCAGTATCAATTGTTACTTCCTTTATTTGTGCTTCAGACTGATTCACTTCCACAAGAACTTTCTCTTGCGGTGTAACAATTTCATAAGATGGCAGATCCTCCTCAACACCTGTAATCAAGTCACCTGCAAACATACACAACTCATCAGTTTTTAAACTGCAAGTCTTTTTAGTCCTGACTTCTTCCTTCAACAGTTTCCTTTGAACCAATCTGCATGTGGGATTTTCAAATTTCATCTTTGGCACAAGAATTCTAAGTCCCTTTCTCACCAAGGAAATCAGAATTTGCCTCAACCTCCTCTGCAATTGTCACCAAATCACTCTCTTTCCCTTCAGTGGAAAGATCCATTTTCCTTTCTGCTTTTCCTGCTCCTGCAACCGTTCTTCCTTTGAAGGTTCAAGTGTTTTTTTTGTTTGTTAATTGCATGTGATGATTTTTGGGACTGATAAGTATTGATCTACAGGAATAGTGAAGAAATCTCAGCGGGAAGAAGGAGAAGTGAATGTGGCAAAACCTGAAGATTCAACAGAGGTTGAATAAACTTGCAGATGGGAGAAGCCTACAGGAGCAGTGGAGGATGCTCAAAAGGTTCCAGCAGAGGACCAATGATTACCAAAAGACCAGATCCGGAGGGAAGGATTGGTGAGGTAAGTGGCAGCAAAAGAGTTTGCTATGGCAGAGGCTTCATGCAACGCATAGGGGAGCAACTCATGGCGAAGGAGATGACTACTAAAAGTCATAAAGGAGAAAGCAGAGGTTCAAAAAGAAGCCACAGAGATGAGATGATTACAGGAGTTCGAGAAAGAAAGATTGCAGAAATAAAGGCACAGTTACAGGCACTGGAAGAATGGCTGCAGGAGCAGGAAAAGCATAAAGGAAAATGGATCTTTCCACTGAAGGGAAAGAGAGTGATTTGGCGACAATTGCAGAGGAGGTTGAGGCAAATTCTGATTGCTTTGGTGAGAAAGGGACTTAGAATTCTTGTGCCAGAGATGAAATTTGAAAATCCCACATGCAGATTGGTTCAAAGGAAACTGTTGAAGGAATCAGTGACGACTAAAAAGACTTGTAGTTTAAAAAACTGATGAGTTTTGTATGTTTGCAGGTGATGTGATTACAGGTGTTGAGGAGGATGTGCCATCTTATGAAATTGTTACAACACAAGAGGAAGTTCTTGTGGAAGTGAATCAGTCTGAAGCACAAATCAAGGAAGTAACAGTTGATACTAAAAGTTTATGTATGAATGCAGGTGATGATGAGGTGCTTCAGTGATGCTACCGAGAGATTGCATTGTTGGAATATTGGTTGGAGAATCCAAAGTATGATAAGCAGATTGCATAAGAAAGAGGCCAGTGCAGTGAACAAGAGGGAAAAGTGGCAGATGAAGTTGCAGATGAAGTTACAGATGAAATTGCAGGTGATGAGCCAAAGTATGTTGCATAGGGACAAGAAGTTTGGGAGGTAGCAACATCTATGGCGACAACGGTAGCAACATCTATGGCGACAGCCGCAGCAAAATCCATAGTGACAGCTGAGACAACATTGATAGCAGCAAAAGAGGCACTGACGCCTTATGATTTTTATTCTAATAATTGTTTTGTGGATACAGGTTTAAATGAAGATGCTGGAAAAAATATGTTGGACAAAGAAATTACATTGATGAAGCGGATGATGGTGAAAGAATCCCGGAAGAGACCAGCAGCAGTGAAACAAAAGAGAAGCAGCAAAAGGAAGACAACAGAAGATTGCAAGAGTGCAGCTAGTGGAGCAAGGCAGCATAAAGGGTGGAGACCTGGAGAAGAACAACAGACAGAAGCAACGACAAATGGAAAGTTGCAACACAAGATATGGGATCCAGGCAAACATAGATCTGAACACATGATCAGGAGATCATGAATTTTTTCTACCTTGGGAGTCTGATGCGAGAGCATTCAGCCCAAAGGGAAATTATTGTAAATAATAGACATAGGGGGTCATGCATTTGTGGAATTAGTTTCCTAAATTCCAAGTCAGTTTAATATTTAGGCTTTTAAGTAGATATTCTCAAAATAAATAAATAAAACTAGGAGAGCTTTTAGGCGTAAAAGCAATGGACGTGGATCATTAAGTGATAAGGAAAGCTTTCTATTTTAGAACAGGGAAAAAGATGGAATAAAGCCACAAGATGCTTTTTGCCATATGTATGCATTGCATGTAGAAGCTTTTATGTTTCATTCATTATGTAAAGCATGTTCATTATTATTATAAAAAATAAAGAGGCAGCTAAAAGCTCTGAGAGATCAGAGAGAGTGGGAGAGAAGGAGTGAGTATGAAGAATAAGAGGCCATGAATAGGTCATGATTTCTCTTGTAAATATTTTATTTCTTAATTAATTATTCTCATATTTTTGTGTGCATATGGTTGGTGTGATCTTCAGTTAGTTTTATAATTTTTAAAATCCTATTAAATAGAGATAAGGAATAGTAATTATTCAGTGAAAATTTATGTATGAATGGAGTTCGTAGAACATACGGATGTGTGAAATTTGCCAGACATTGAGTTTTTGATTTGGTTAATAGTTGAATTGCATTCTCATATGCACAACGTTTGAAGATTGGGTGTATGATGCAGGAGGATTAAGACCCTCTTCATCTGTAAATATGGAATAAAAGGGGTTTGTGATTATTTTAAATATTTTGTTATTTTTTAATAAAATAGGGAGAGCTTTTAGGCATAAAAGCAATGGATGTGGATCATTAAGGGATAAGGAAGCTTTTCTATATTAGAACAGGGAAAAAAATGGAATAAAGCCTCAAGATGCTTTTTCCCATATGTATGCATTGCATGTAGAGTCTTAGAGCTTTTAGTTGAGTGATTCTAGATCATGCTAAGTTTTATAAATTATGTAGCCTCAAAGGCATTGAGAATAGAGTGAGAGAGAATTAGTGAGTATAAAGAATAAGAGGCCATGAATAGGCCATGAATTCTCTTGTAAATATTTTATTTCTTAATTAATTATTCTCATATTTTTGTGTGCATATCCATCTGATTGATACACATCTCATCAGATTGCTTAACTTGAATTCTCATCAGATTGAATTCTGTTTGAAATAAATTGTGAGCATTGGCATAAGTGCGAATTCCTTTAGATTTGTGAGTTATAAAGTTACACTATATGTTGGAAAAAAAAAAAAAATCTGCAGTAAATGGTAGAAAATGAATTTGCCAGGAATGTGAAATTATAAGCTTCCGCACATGTGTTGAAAATTGCCATGTGTTGAAGTGGAATTGGGCAATTATTTGAGGTGCATGCTTTTATATGCATGAGTGAAGAAAGATCCTGGTTATTGCAGGTCTACCCTGCATCAAGTGGTATCAGAGCGGGAACAACTTTCTTTGAAGGTTCAAGTTTTTTTTGTTAATTGCATGTGATGATTTTTGGGACTGATGAATATTGATTTACAGGAATAGTGAAGAAATCTCAGCGGGAAGAAGGAGAAGTGAATGTGGAAGAACCTAGAGATTCAACAGAGGTTGAATAAAGTTGCAGATGAGGGAAGCCTACAGGAGCAGTAGAGGATGCTCAAAAGGTTCGAGCAGAGAACCAATGATTACCAAGAGACCAGATCCGGAGGGAAGGATTGGTGAGGTAAGTGGCAGCAAGAGAGTTGCTGTGGCAGAGGCTTCATGCAACTCATAGGGGAGCAACTTATGGCGAAGGAGATGACTACTAAAAGTCATAAAGGAGAAAGCAGAGGTTAAAAAAGAAACCACAGAGATGAGATAACTACAGGAGTTCGAGAAAGAAAAAATGCAGAAATAAAGGCACAGTTACAGGTATTGGAAGAACGACTGCAGGAGCAGGAAAAGCAGAAAGGAAAATGGCTCTTTCCACTGAAGGGAAAGAGAGTGATTTGGCACAATTGCAGAGGAGGTTGAGGCAAATTTTGATTGCCTTGGTGAGAAAGGGACTTAGAATTCTTGTGCCAGAGATGAAATTTGAAAATCCCACATGCAGATTGGTTCAAAGGAAACTGTTGAAGGAAGCTGTCACGACTAAAAAGTCTTGCAGTTTTAACACTAATGAGTTGTGTATGTTTGCAGGTGTTGAGGAGGATGTGCCATCTTGTGAAACTTTTACAGCACAAGTGGAAGTTTTTATGGATACAGAAGAAGTGAATCAGTCTGAAGCACAGATAAAGGAAGTAACAGTTGACACTGAAAGTTTATGTATGTATGCAGGTGATGATGAGGTGCTTCAGTGATGGTACAAAGAGATTGCATTGTTAGAATACTGGTTGGAGAATCCACAGTATGACAGGAAGATTGCAGAAGAAAGAGGCCAGTGCAATGAACCAGAAGAAAAGGTTGCAGATGAAATTGCAGGTGATGAGCCAAAGCATGTTGCAGAGGGACAAGAAGTTTGCGAGGTAGCAACATCTATGGCGACAACGGTAACAACAATTCTTCTTTACAACTCTTTACATAAAATCACAATTACATGTCATTATGAAGACCGAACCTAGTTACACTTTTCAATAGAAATAAACTCCATCCAAGCTTCAATGAGATTATTGGGAGTTGGGAATGCATATTCCTTGTCTCTTGAGAGTTCTTCATGTCACTTCTCTTCATGGTAATCAATATTAACACTCAACCCACAAGCATGTGATTTATTAGTCATGACTCATATCAAGCTATGAATACTTCCCATTTTCATGTTGCTCTTCCAAAGCAACAAGATAAGGTTGCATGCTTATGGTTGTACCAATTTTCCCATCCTTATATTATTTAATAACTTCTCATTTTCTATAAGAAAGTGAAGGAAAAAAAATATTTTATCATTACCCTTATCATCCTTTGGTATCTGATTAACATCACCAATCACACCTTGAGCACTATTGGGATCTTCAAACACAACTGAAAGGTTATCAGCATAGTCAACTCCTATGTTTGTATCATCTTCCTTTGAAACATGTTGTGCTGACCCATTATTTGGTCAAAATAGATTTGGCTGTGAACCATTGCAATGAGCCATATTCCTAATGAAAATATTAGAGGAAAATCAACCTATTTGGAAAATTTCTTAACCTTCCATGGCTTGTAATTGCCTTGTCAATGTTCTCGTAATGGCTACTATAGGGGCCATCTCTTGGAGTGCACTCAAGTGATGGTATGATGAGATCATTACAATTTGATCTATTCATATGTGATGTCCATAATTCAATTTATCATTCTTTATATGTTGATAATGCTAAGAGGGTATGATGCTGATAATGGAAGCTTTCTTTATGATTATTCACAACTGTGATGATTTTTTAAGGTTTTCATGGGTCCCTTGCAAAAACACATGCAAATGTTAGGATGCAACAAAATGTGCCAATGCTTATTTTAAAGTTACATTTCAATTCAAGGCATTGTCCATTTCAAAATTTACACCCAATGGATTCTAAAGCCTATGGCCTTGAGTCCTAGCCTCGACTTATACTAGCACAAAATATAATCAAGCTATCTATAGACAAGGCAATTATATACCTGGTAATTTTTGGGAAATGTGATTCACATCCTTTGCAAATAATTGGGAGCTGGTTTATATACTTGGAAAATACTTGTTTACATATTTCATGTTCTTAGAAATTACTTGTGATATGGTTTAAGCACTTGGAAAATATGTGGTTATGATAGTTAGATTTTGCAAAAGTGTTTGGAAATCAGTAGTGCGAAACAAGTGCATGCCAACACTTTGTGTACACCAAATTTGAATTTACAGTTAGTGTCATTTTTTTTTATAGATTATTGTGAAAGGATCATGGCTCTTGATTCAAATCCAAGGGTAGTAATTTCCCTCCTTTGCACATATGCCATTTCCCTTATTTTTGCATCATTCAACCTCTATTAAGACATTGTTCTAGCTTTGTTAACAGTGGAATCGTGCTCCTTTTGTGCACAATCGCCAATGTTCTCAAGGTCAACATGGGGCACAAAATACTCATAGGTCAACTTGTTTTCTCTAGTTTGGCTCTCTTTCTTCAGTTCACGAGTGTTGAACAAGAGCCAAACTTCATTAAATAACTCGAGCCTCGAATTTTGGTGTTTTTTTGCCTAAGGAAGAGATGTGGACCTTTGAAATTATTAATGGTTTCAACAAAGCGATGGAGGATGAACCCATCTCAAAGATTACTTTGAATATTAGCTCTGAACAATAGGTAGGATTTTTACCTATGGTTTAATTAGCATATGGTACCATTCATTTGAAATATAAACACAAAATATTATATATAATGATTTTCCCAAGTTTCCTTACCTTATGAGTCCTAGTTTATCTACTAAACAAATCGAACATTGGTGTTCTTGTGGGTGTTAATGATTCTAATCTCTTTAGTGGCTTGAAAAGAGTACCAAATGCTTCATTTGATCCTATGGAATTGTTTTTTACCTTATAAATTTCCTTGTAGGAAAGCCTCATGTATTCTAATAAAAATAAAACATGAAGGATGGTTAGCAGCTTAACACCTTGATTTCAAAAACATGGTCTTCAAAAATCATAGTGTGATGTTGGCTTCTTATTTGTGTACAATGTATTGTTACAAGTTAAGAGGAGGCATCATGAAAATAGAAGGTGTTAATTTTTCATAGGGATTCATGGTTCTTTGGTTTAATAATTTCATTTCTTCATTAATACATTAAGTTCACCTCACATCATCATTACATTATTTAGATCTACACCATTATTATTCAACATACGAAATTATATAGAAATAACAACATCGTCATCATCAATGCAGCGTAACATAAAGGAACAATAGAAGAAATCATGCACAAACATAGAGACACCAGGATTGGTTCGAGACCAGGGAAAAACCCACTATGGGAAAGATCCTTGCAAATCTTCTTCTTATTAGATTGTCATCAAATGATTTAGAAAGAAAGAGTACAATTATTCATAACTTCATTTATGCAACAAAGAAAGTATGATATCCAAGAAAGAGATCTAATCATGCTTATAATCAAAACCCTCATTTTTATGGTTGTGATGTGATGACACTGACTGTAGTCAACTGCTGGATACTATTGAAAATTGTTGTCACTGAGCAGAATATTTGGAATACTAAAATCTCATCTTTGAGTCCTAGACGTAGGGAGGAGGAGTTGTGCAAGCATCTATAACAGTCCTAGACGCTCTCTTTAGAATTGGAAGACTACGTCGAGAATATATCTGGATGCTCCAGGTGAACTGGGTTAGGGTATCTAAGTCAAACATACCCAGATCTACCTCAAACCCTGGACACTCTCATGAGTCTATTTTGTGAGGGTCTATGGCAGCCCAGACACTTTCAGGACCACTCTATGTGAGTGTTTGGGGACTTATACAACCCGATCTATCTCGAAAACCCTGGATACTCCCATAAAACACTATGCCAACATCAAGGCTCCTTGGACACTATTAGGATCACTGTGTGCCAACGTCCAAGGACTGAAATGCCTATTTTTGTTCCAACGTTCGAGATCCAGAAAACCCTAGATCAATGCGAGTTTCAACCCTGAGATTTGGATGCTTGTGCAAAATTTCCTCCGACAGACAGTGTGAACCAAGACAATAAGAGAAGATAAGATGGCTTTGATCAATGTGTCCAAGTGAGCTTGAGGTCTCTTCTATTTATAGGCTTTCATGAGGGTACACTTGGGTTTGAGGCTGACTTGTCTAATTTAACATGTGCTTAGGGTCGACCTAACCTAATAGACATGACTGAATAAATAAATTCAAAAACCAACTTTCACTTGTACAAATAAAGTGATATTTAGGTTGATTTTGGTCCTCTCGAAAAAAGGAATCTAATTCAATCATAATCTCAGTCATTTGAGATTTCCAAGGTGGAATTTCACCTAAGTTTAAAAATTAACACTCCCTCTCAACTATGGATAATTCCACCTGTCAATATCTATCCATCGATCAATATGCCATTATGGAATCTTCAAGTGTCATCATCTATCATCATTGATCATATCTGTCATATATTCATCATGCCATAACCACCTCAAATATCTCATCATCACAAATAATCAATGTACATCTCAATTTATACCTTGCTTATTCCTATTTATCTCTTGATTGTTCCTGCTCATATTTTGAACATTATCGTATCTAGCAGAAGAATAATTTGTTATCGGAGGTGAGCTTAAGCTACCACCCTTTATCCATTAGGATGCTACTGGAATCTCTTCTAGTGGGTTACTACTAGGAATATCATCATCATCAATCATCAGAGAGCATATAATCAAGGAGCACATCTCAACTCGAGACCACATCAAGGAACACATTTTGACCCGAAATCTCATGGGGGAGCTATACATATATATCCCCATATTGAGCAATAGGATATCCAAACACACAGGGGAGTGCATCTCAACCCTCATATCTCATCAGGGAGCTCAATCTCAACCTAGAATCGCATAGGGTTATCTCAACCCATCCTATTGCCTATCGATCTTCCCATCGATGACCTTGAATAGTCATGTGGTAGAACACCTACATCATAATTGACTTGGGTTGTACACTCTCAACTAATTGGCCAAACGAGGAGAGGTATTCTCGACAATCCAAGCTTGTGGGTATGATGCCAACTGGAGTATACTATGCAAAGACCAAACAAGGGAGCAACATTCTCTAACCCTATGAAGATAGAGGAGCAACATATTCAACTATATGGATAATAGATAGGGTTCATACCTTAGTCTAGAGTTCCCTCAACCTCGGGATCCCTTCTACCTCAATTCCTCACCTTGGGAGCTCAGACAGGGAGGAAGAGTTGGCTCAGTGTCCTTGATCAACGTTTCTCTCATCATACTCAAATATGGTATAAGGTTGTCTTAATAGCAACTATTTCTTGTTCATATAGGACATCAAATCAAGTATCATGTCAGAACATAAAAAATCATATAGATCTCAAAAGGATACCATAATCATCCTCCCTCTCAAGGAGGGGCCAACCATAAGCCTAAGATTGTTTTGAACAACTGCACTGACTCAATATATGAGAGTATCTTGATCCCAACTATAAATATGGGAATTTCTACCAATCGAATTTCACTATATGTCATCACAATGTATCCATGTCATATCCAGATCATGCTCAAACAATTCTCTAAGGGGCTTGTTCATCCTGCCCCACAATTAGTCATGCTAGCAACATCGTACTCATCCTTAATCGTACTATGGACCTCTCATCCAAGATATCATGGCAGATCTCATACTAAAGTAGCATCCAGTTGTTCTCATCAACAAAAATATATATCAATAATAATACATCCATGGAGTCACATATGATAGGAGAAATATCTCAGCCTCAAAACTAGAATATCTCATGCAAATATTTCAAAGGATGCTTGGTGGAAAATCTATGTGAATGAAGCGGCTCACTCATGAATTTATTCAGGTTCTTTGCACATCATATATATTATATGGATGTTCAAAATGGAGCATCAATGCTTCAATCACTAGTTGGATGCCGTGCAAATTCAACAATATCTTTGAACTTCAAAGAGGAGTATCCAAGGATTTGCATTTTCATTATTCAAAAGAATTTTCAATAGATTTACAATATAGAATTTCTTTTCCAAATTCCATAAATCGATTCATCATGCCATGATACATCATTTCAAGCTTCGGAACCTATCTCCCTCTGATTTAGATCATCATAGGCTCATCACCTATCAAGAGTATACCATCAAGATGTAAAACCAAAGCCATATCTTGGAACTCATCATCCTTACTTCATCAAATAATTGTTAAATATAGACATATCTATATTGGGTAGCTTTCTTCATGCAATGTTCTAAGCATAATTCCTTTGCTAAGACATCATAATCAACCTTACATAAATCAATTTTGTATCATCACATCAACAAAATCAGCTTATAAGGTTTAGAAGTTAGATCACAACCATTATCAAAGTCATCAACATCACAATATCAATTCTTTCAACCAGAAGTTAGGGAGAGCTCATATCAAGTTGTGACTTCATTTATTATTATGCCAACAAGTTTTCATCAACCATGCATTATCAATTTGAACTTGATTAAGTCATTCTCATAATCATAATACAAGTCATTTCTATCGCTAGGTGCAAATGCATACACCAAGGATGATTCATGCAGGTTTCAGTTTCATGTTGAATCACAACTATCAATACCTCAACCATTGTGCTAGGAACGAGGAGGCCAATGCAAAATTATTTTTCTAAATACCCACATAATTCATTATTCCCACATAGCATAGACATCAGGGAAAATCACAAATCATCAAATCAAATCATTAGACATCAGGTCAAGTCCAATTTTCCTATCGTGGAGAGATCTATAGCCAAAGCATATCTCAATCATCAATTCAAATTTATTGTCAAGCATCATGAAAAAACATTGTTCATCTATATCAATTAGCCAAATCATGCCAAAATCTTGTATCACAAACATAGTGACATATCTATATGTATGTCTTGGTCACCTGCAAACACAAGTTTAGCTTGCATGTTCATGTTATGGAAAACATTCAAGTTTTTCCTGCTTCCAGATTTTGTTATCTACAACATATCTATGGAACTGACATCTTCTAGGCAACCATCCTATTTCATGCACAATAATTCATTTTTATGTGATCAACAATTTGACCTAACATCTTCAAAAATTAGATTACAGTGGTAGAATATGTCAAAGACACCTTGGTTTAGAGTTCAGACAACTTTAGAAAGCTTCAAATGATGGTCAAATGTAGTCAAACCCTTGAAAAATCCCTTCATGTTGGCATGGGAGCATCTTTAGATGCTTGCACGCTATATGGGCCTTAGTATGTGAGTGTCTAGGGATGAGATTTCCCAGTTCAGTGCCTACATCTGGGGTATAAATCTTAATTTTTCTATAGGCTTTAGATCTAAGACTTTGTTGTAGATCAATTATGTCAGATGCATACAAATGATACTTCAACATTACAAAATGAAAAGAGTAATAAGAATAGAATCTTGAGAAGAGATTCTCCCTTTGACTGGGAATCTATGTCATCAACATGTCTCTACTAGAACCAAGCAACAACAAATATGTTAGGTCATAAACATATATCTATCATGGCTATCAACATCATGACATAAATATTTCATCAAAGGTTAGACTCAAAGTAGCATATAGATGAAACAACATATCTCAAATATTATGAGCACTTTCTATCAAGTCACTTCATCAAGTTAGGACATTTAGTTTAACCATATTTCATCTAGCCATGACCATAAGTAGTAAGAGATCTAGAATACCAGTCTCATAGTTTTACCTTTAACATAAAGGTTACCATACTTATCATGATCAAATGAGATCAAGCTAGGTCATTTAATACATGTTTATTAAAACAACAAGAGTGTCCATATCTCTTTCCATATGCTTTCATCATGCTTATCACAAGCATTACTAGCAGAATCATGTATAGGAGTCAATGAGCTATCCTTCTATATGAAATCCATCATGACAAGTATCAAGAGTGTCATTTACTAGAGTCAAGGTGCTAGCCTTATTTATAGGATCAAGATGCCCAACAGATGGATGTGTTAGCTCTGCTATGCAACGCTGATTTTTCAAGGTCAGAGGAGAGTTTGGTCTGTGCTATGATGTCTTCATAGGGGCCCTTCAAGGGTCATTTTCCCTTTTCTTTCCATCCCACTTGCCCTCCATCACCTCTGTTTTCCTATATTTCTTCTAAAACCCAACAAATTGACCCCCTTTGGCCTTATGTAACGACCCAGCTAAAATAGTGAAATGACCCAACTAAACTATATATATATATATATATTTAATACACAACAATTACAACCAGCAAATAAACACATTGAGATTTCAATTCAATCAATACACACATCGCTGATGCTCATTTCAGGATCATAACACCACATTTATATACCTTTAATCTAAGGTCAAGTAGTAACGAAATACACATGTACCGTACACCGGAGAGGCGAGACTCCGCTTGCTTTGTTGTTGCTGGTATTTCCTTGTTGTCGGTCACTTCTGCGAGTGTATGATGACGCACTTGATCCGAAAACGAGACCCACACCTCCCAGCCTAATCCTTGGGTACTCTTCTTCCCTGCGGACCCCCAAGCTGCAATGGGGTTGTACAATGGCGGAAGAATCTAGCTGGCAGAGGAGAGAAACCTTAGCTCAAGAGTCCCCTCTCTAAAAAGAAATCCTCTGCCTCACCAAACTCACTATAGCTTCGTAGTCACTCCTTTGACCTCATATCATCCATCCAACAATAGGGTTCCCCAAAAAAAGTCCCTTCTCTCATGGCTTGCCCCTTATTTTATAGGAGTCCTCATAGGTGACACTTGGCATGTCATTATAATATATATATATATTTTTAATTTAATAGCTTGATTATTCACCTACCCATGTGTCACTCTCTCATTAAGGGTCACCCAAAATTATTTACTTAGCTTTTTATTTAAAACTAATATTTTCCTCACCTCACAGGATTCCTATTTCTTCTCCTAGTTGTCTCTTTATTCCCCCCTTTTATTCCTTAAATTGTACTTATTACTTTGAGTCAATTAATGAGTCAAGATTTTATCCCAAATCCACTTCCTAAATAATCTCAAGTTATCTCTTAGAGGGATATTCTTATGTTGGTTGATGCCACATGGAACTTCTCTACATTTCTCTAAATTTAATTTATTTTTCTTATTTTAATTCACCTTCCTCTTTTCTTAATTAAGTTTAATTGGTTTAGGATTAATCTTTATCCTCACAATAGGTTTTTCTTCCCCTTTTATCTAATTAAACCACCTAATCTACCTAGTATTTTCCAACATGGGGAGGGTAGAATTTTTAAGGTACTCTATTTATTTCTTCCTATGATCCTCCTTATTCCAAGTTTTTTATTTTTGATTTAATTACCTTGGTTTCTAATCATCATTTACCCTTGATGTAACTTTACCTAGTTTTCATTCCTTACTTATATTTATTTATTATTATTTATTTTTAATGATTCCAAGGGTGCCAAGTTTGGTTGTTCCCTTCAAGAACTTCCCTAGAAGTTCCGAGGGTGCCACACCTAACAGTTTAATTGTGATGCCAAGGGTGCCAAGTTGGTCGCGCCCTTCAAGAATTTCCCCTGAAATTCCAAGGGTGCCACACCACTTGCCCTTCAAGCATCCAGTGACTACGAGGGGGAAATATCGTGCAACGTCATAGACCACTATCATCTCTTATGTTGCCTACTATAGTGAGACTAATGGTGCTGGGGATCAAGGAATCCGCCTTCATGCGCGCCCCCCCAATAAGCTCCTCATGAGCGACCCAACTTTGGGACCTGCCCTCATGGCATCGTGATCTTCAAGGCGAAGGTGTTTCAACCCTTCCAGCCCAAGTCATGGTGGGAGTGCTAGTGGGTGAGATTAGGGACATTGTCCCACCCCTCCCATGTAGTTCCATCCACTTGTACAACCCCATCACCCATATGTGAGTCATTCGGCCAAGCAACTCATCTGTGCCTGCAACCATTAACATATCATCAGAATATAGATAGCCATATATAGCAGGTTTCAAAATCGATTAGAATTTCACATATAAAATAATATAAATTTTCATCAAACCAGGTGTCGTCAACTCGTCATGTGCGAGTGCCTTTGGTGGTTTTCCTGCCATACTCAATAATAATCAGTAACCAGTTTTTTCAGTGTTATTCATTGTCATAATAGCATTAATTACCATCACCTGGTCATTCACATCACCGTTCATTGTGAACCAGAACTAATGTAAGTAGCTAACATAGGGGATACCTCCATCATGGCTGGCATCATCATAACCTTAATGGGATCATACATATAGATCAAGGTTATCATCATTATAACATCAATAGAAACATGTCTATCCTTTACTACTATCACCATCATGATATCAATAGAGAATACACATAACCCTTAATTATATTGTAATCATAATATTAATGGAGAACATACATAACCATCACATTCGCTGATAATAGAGTCACGTTTCTGGATTTTCATCCTGAGTTGCTCATAGACTAAAGTATGCAAGGTAATGTCATATTAGAGTCAGGAAACTAGGGTGGGCACTACATACACCCCCTCTTAACAATGGACTTTGTCCCGAAGTCCTTAGAACATAAAGAAGAAACGACAACACATAATCTTAGGAACCCTTCCTGAAATTCTTGCCAACCTTCTGGTGGGCAGGCTATAGTTTTCCGAAGTTATCTATACCACGAATTCCGTTATAACTAAAGGACTATATCTGTGATCATTGCAACCCATAATTATTTATGTATTTAGAATCAATCAAAACAAGAAGGAGGACGATCACAATCAATATTCATCTTGTGGTACAAATTAATATATGATGCATTCGACCAAGTAAAGTCATTCACACACTGTACCCCTGTAGCTTCCAATTATAGTAGTTCATTTCCAACTACGCCTATATGACCCTATAAGTGACAATGTCGGGGATAATATGTAACAAAAAGTGATTTGTATGCTCATCATTTCCTCTGTCAAAGTTCTTTGTCATAAATGTTGTAATAATATTGTCGTATAAGAAAAGAGCATACAATTATTATTATTATTATTTATTTATTTTTGGCATGGTTGCGAATGAACTTCCTATCGGATTGTAATTTGTGGATGTGTTAAATTTACTTTTTGTTTATAGTGCACGATTTTGTTTACACTTAATATTTCCATTTAGGAATATTACACAAACACAGAAATGTCCATGCAAGAAGAAATTACAATAATAGGCTGCACTAGACACTATCCAATCCAAACTAGAGCAGGGCCGTGCTAAATCAAGAAAAATACTCAAATAAAATAAAACATGTCATTTCATCTATTTAGAGACAAAATTTAATGGGGTGATGATCTATTGCACCTCTCTCATCTATTGCCCAATTCATTCATTCAAGGGTGTCCTGCTCTGGTTTGTCCACCCAACTCAAAAGAATTGCACAATTCCAACTCTATTCTTGTTTGCTCCATGTACCTATTTCATTTCATGGAGTATCTCCTTTATTTTTACAGCACATGTACAAGCACAAACGATAAATGGGGTACTAACGCAATGTAATTATAATTTTCAATGACAAAATAGAAATACATAAAGCAAGCTTTAAAATCTGACCTTGTAGCCTATTTTATACAACTTCTGAATTAAGACTCGACATTTCTCCCACTCTACTTGTGATAATTTCCCCCAAGTGTCTTAGTATTTGCAACAAAATGCAAAACTGACATGAGATGATCATGATTCTTCCAAGAGCACTTCTTGGTGGGAACTGACAGGAAGCAACCGCAATTCAATGAGGTCCTGCAACTTCATCACACTTCTACTCTGATTGTTGTGATTTATAACTAAGTGATGCAATCTACCAATCAATGCCATGCTAACAAGTAGATCATGCCCCTCTTCAACAATCAGTAATATACCATGAATGAAATCCATATCTTATGACAACATTTCATCTATCACATAATAATCTAACTATCTTTCCTTGCTTTTCACTTGCATTTTTGTCAACCTTTCTTCACATTAAAAGTTAAATATCATTGATCTTGATCTTTAAATGCTTTATGGTAGTCATAAGCTGATATTTTTCTCTCTCAATTTCTCAAAATGGATTCTACTTGGTGCTCCATTATCGTCTCTCAAGTCAAACAATTCCTTCAATGCAACTCCAAATACTCTGTTTTTTGTTAATCTTTTAGCTTTTCAATTATTGATTTGTATTCTTGATTCTTTTTAACCAAATAATAAATGTATGAGCAGTTATTTTATTCTTCACTTGATGTCAACATTTTAAATCATCTTCATATAGAAATTTGTGTTCAATGCTTCTCAATTTATTTGACTCTTCATGCTAATGAAGTGGAGATTCTAGAGCATCTATCTCCTTATTGCTAGCAATAAAATGATCATTCAAGAGCGAGAGTCAATTTAAATACTATGTTTTGTTTGAGGAACCATTATAGTTGTTTGATAGAGCAAGGCATCAGCTTCCACAGTCCTCTGAAGTCCATCAACACTTGCTTACTCATTATATCTCGATATATTTATTTGAATCAATGTCATGCACTCGCTTTCACTTAGGCTAGGAGGGAAGGAAAATTAGGAATATTATATCTCACAAAACTTTTGACCTTCTAACCATTACCTGTGTATCCCCTTTCATCCATAATGCGTCCTTGCATGCAAATCTAAATGATCCTTATTGTTGCAACTATCAAAGATCCATCACATGTGGAAAGTGAACGAGCCCTTTATGTGGGTATCTCTATATTGTGAAAGCCTAAGAATTTCTTTTAGTAAGGACAAAGTCATGAAACTGGGCCAATCACTAGCTTTCTTAGTAGGTGCATGCTTGTCATTCTTGTTTTGGGTCTCGAGGCATTTTAGCACATTCAACTTCTAAACATTGTCATTCCACAAAACAACATTGACAAGAATTCTAATAGAGAACTACCTATTTGTCAATTACATTTTGAGAGGAGGATTGTTTTAAAAGATTTAATTTTGAAGGTGGTCCCAATCAAAATTTCACATTGAATACTCATAATGAAAGTCAAATTCAATCATGTTTTGATAGGGAAAGGGATACATTGCAAATAAGGCAAATAATATACGCATCATAGATGACATTGAGAACAAAGATAATTCCACGAGGAAGTAGATTATTTGACTATTCACCAATCACAAGAAGGCGATACTTTTTCGAGTTGGTTGAATCCACCTTATTTATTGAGACATTTCGATAAGGTTAAAATAACAAAATTAAATAGAGAATATCATACTCCAAGATTGAATACTATCCTAAACTTTCAACAATCAAAATCACTATGCAATCAAGACATACTATTATAGACAATGGTAACCATAAATTTATTTAATCTGACATTTGGTGAAGCATAATCATTAAGCATATTGCGGTGTTCATTGTTAGCTAACAATTCCGAGGCTTTGTTAATTATAAAAATCAACGAAGTCTAATGCTCAGGTCAAGTAATTAGGATAAAAATATATATAAATATTAGTATTATATGGATACTAATGTACATAAGGATATTAAAATTTCCATTGGATTATGGGTTAGTGGAAACTTCGAGCAGTTATTATGATGAGGACTTAGGTTCAAGTTTTGGGGGCCAGGCACTTCTCTGGTACGAAGTTTGTCATTTGCTGCTATTGCTATATTGTAAATTTTAAAATTAAACTACCAGTGATAACATATAGATATATGTTTGAAAACAATGAAAAAGTGATAGCGTGACTGACATCCAATACTATTTTAGAAATGACATGGATAACGAACATCCTGATTTGGTGTTAAGGTTCCATATCCTGATGGAAGACGTGATGCGTTGTCTATGATAAAATATCATCGAAATACGTGTGAAAACTTTCTTGAGGATATTCATACATTTAAGCCATATTACATATTGTAGTTCGTTTTCGATATTTAACCATTTATGTGCCCGTTCACCTGTTCGAAAACCTAATGAATTCACTCGCCCAACCACTCTTCTACTACGTTACTATCTAGGTGGTTGCTTCATAGATCCTCCACTAATTCGTATCCCATAGGTTACTATTTTGGGGATTTTTTTGGGTCAAAATAGGACTCATGGTACGAGAGGAGCTAGTGGGAGAAGAATTAATTCGGTAACGTGAGAAAGTTTGTATCCAAATATGTTACAAATTCAAGGTTCAGTGACCCTCATTCAAACCACATAAAAAAAAATCAAATTTGAGCTGAACCTAATCATTGTCAAATCTGAACAGGCCAAATTCATGAGGATAATGAGAAAAAAACAAGCCAAAATCTGTGTCTCTTTAATATTGTCTTATTAACGTCTTCCAAAGAACGTTAAAAATGTAATAACTCCATAAAATTATTCAAAAATACCCTCTAGATGACAATATACAAATTCAGGATGTTTTGTCATATCTTCTAAATGTTTTACTAAAGCCTCTTCGAAACTACTACATACACCCCCCTCTTATAGTTGTAGGTCAAATTTACTGTTTTAAACGGGATATTCAACGTGTCATTATTATTCTTGGCTTTATTGAACTTTATCTCAATTTATTTTAATATTATTGCCCAATTGCAAAGGGATTGCACGAAGTTGCTAGCCTGGCAAACTTATCAAGAATGTTGTCAACAATTATGGATTTTCTTGAATCAGCTACGCCAACGGTGCCTTGGCTCACAGGTCAACGACGATCTAAAGTTATGGGAGGCTCGCCGAAAAGTTCAACTGTCGATCTACGTAGCCAACCAATTGAGATAGGTAATTTAATCAGATCATTGCCTATCTATCACATTAAGAGAAAAATATTGCGTTCCTCCATTATTTGAATGGGGAAGCAAACGACGGCCTTGGGCATTATTCGCTTTACAGCCGGAGTAGCTAGTAGCATTCGAAACTACTGCATATTTCTGTGTTACCAAGTGTAACGATGGATGCGGAAGGCTAGTCCTCGAGCTGGAGCTGGAAGATTTAAATGTGTTGGCAAAGTTCAGGATGCTGCGAATTGTCAATCGTGACATCAATACAGCAATTTCGATCACAGTAGAGATCACATCAAGCTCATGGTAACGGATGCGTGTGGTAATGTTCAATAGTTTGGCGACTAACAAACTCCAGCAATTTCTCATTGGCGCGTATTAATTTTTTTATTTTTATTTTTACCCATAACAGGTCGCTCGTATTGATTTTACCCATAGTTTCATTTATTTTCCATCGACAATTACCAAATTCATTGCCGAAGGGAAAATGGATTGATTTTTCGTGCAGATGCTGAAAACGTCTTCTCATTTATTTTCCATCGAGAACTACCAAAATACTGCTTGTGCTAGATTCCAAAATGCAACAGTGTACCAGAATCTGCAGTATTCTGGATAATGAGTTTTCTTAAACAACTAAAACGGTTTAAAGGGATAGCGCAACTGAGACATGAGGGATATATGGATCATTTGCTCCCACAAGGATCACACAGATCTTTGTGTTTTGGTTGAAATATCGGAGCAAGTTGCAGGTTGTTATTATTATTGTTGCCCAAAATGACATGGAAAGGTATACTTTTGTAACTGACCACTTTACTGTCAATTTTTGAGTTACATTCAAAGAAATTTTGATGTCGTTGATGCACGTAATTTGCAGAGGAGTGGAATGCGTATTTTGCTGAGGCACCGAAAAACATATATTTCTCTGACGATGAGCAGAATTTTATGGATCACCATGACGAAGGTGACGATGGGGAGTCAAACAAGAACGAAGACGTACACACTTATAATTATACGTTACATAGTCCTGAAATACATACAAATTTTCTGGTTTTCAGATGTGAATGTTCTGGTTTTTTTTTAATGGTTGTTTTCGTTTTATTTGAACAGGAGGATATTTTTAGAGTTCCTGCACAAATCTGTGTTTGGGTAAAGGAATTTGAGAAGCCAGAGAGTGAAGAAGAAGCTGAATCGGAGGAAGGACGAGAAAGGTCGATATGGTGGATTCCTGATCCGAGCAAGCAACGAGCCTTGGCTGAAGCATTCAGTACTTTGTAGTTCTCGCAGTGCGATCACGTGCTAGTCAAATCAACCATGATAATATTTTCACATTTTGAAATAAAATTGGGCCACCTTAGTTTCGTCTACCACAAATATATGAATCAACAATTACATTTTACGAAAAGGCAAAGACATGAATTCTTAAGGACTTTTTCCTGCAAAGGAATAATTTTCCCATTTATTTAAGTTTTGTTCATTATCTTTCTTTATCTAAGATCAGTTATACCACAGTGAAATTTTGGGACTTATTTGTTTCTTTATTGGAAATTGGGTTTTTGCTCATTCCCTTTCTTTACATAAGATCAATTATAGAGTAGGGCAGTTACAAAACATTACTGGGACCAAATCAAAACATCGGAACTATCTGGATCATAATAGAAAAAAAGATTAGGAGTTGCCATTACCTCCAGCTGTGGGAGGCAAGTGTAGATGACTGTACATGCCCTCACCACAACGATTGATAAGAGGGACCAAAGAACAAAGTTATGAAGTGATGACTAATGATAAAGCGATCAGTGAAAATAATATTGAAAACAGAATGCTCTGTGCTTCAACCAACGATGCTTGGTGAACAATTCAATGGAGAAGTAGCTGGAGTATCTCGATGAAGACAAAGATGGAGACTGTGCCGTGGTCGGCTCAAATTAAAGCATAATTTGGATATAAATTGAAATTATACACAGGTCGGGCAAAAAATATTATACGTTGGGCATGTAGAAACAAACATTTTAGGCTTATCATTTTAGATGAATCGATCATATCCTCTGCTGAAATAGCGAGGACATCAAACTTGAAAGATCTTGTTTTTGACAAAATCTCGGAGGCAAAGATTTTAGAAAATTGTTTGCAGATCAATTGACATATTATCCTGGCTAAGTTGGTTTGTTCGGTCACACCAGTATTGAAGCCTTTTGATTAGCGTCCAAAAAAAACACTATCAAGTGCGTGTGAGAAAGTTTATCAAAGTAGCTTCCTGTTGGGTTAATTATTTCTAATGGATGACATTTGACTGTCACATTGTTATTAATTTTTTTTTTTTTTGCTATCATATAATAACTGATCTTAGGCCCAGTGTGTGAACCTAGGCTCTGATCCCAAGTGTAACGACCCAACTAAAAACAGTGAAACGACCCAACTAAAACAGTGAAATGTCCCAGCTAATTTTTATTTTTATTTTATTTTTTTTAACACAACAATTACAACCGGAAAACAAACACTTTGAGATTTCAATTTCATTAACACATACATCATTGATGTTCATTTCAGGAAATAACACCACATTTATATACTTTTAATCTAAGGTCAAGTAGTAACGAAATACACATGTACCATACACCGGAGAGGCGATATTTCTCTTGCTCTGTTGTCGCTGGTATTTCCTTGTTGCTGGTCCGTCTGCGAGTGTATGATGACGCACTTGATCCGAAAACGAGACCCACCGGTTAACCTCCCAGCCTACTCCTTGGGTACTCTTCTTCCCCGCAGAACCCCGAGCTGCAATGGGGTTGTACAATGGAGGAAGAATCTAGCTGGCAGAGGAGAGCAACCTTAGCTCAAGAGTCCCCTCTCTAAAAAGAAATCCTCTACCTCACCAAACTCACTATAGCTTCGTAGTCACTGCTTTGACATCATATCATACATCCAACCATAGGGTTCCCAAAAAGTCCCTTCTCTCATGGCTTGCCCCTTCTTTTATAGGAGTCCTCATAGGTGACACTTGGCATGTCATGCATAATTATAATATTTTTCTTTTAATTTAATACTTGATTATTCACCTACCCATGTGTCATTCTCTCAGCAAGGGTCACCCAAAATTATTTACTTAACTTTTTATTTAAAACTAATATTTTCCTCACCTCACAAGATTCCTATTTCTTCTCCTAGTTGTCTCTTTATTCCCCCATTTTATTCTTTAAATTGTGTTTATTACTTGGAGTCAATTAATGAGTCAAGATTTTATCCCCAATCTACTTCCTACATTAACTCAGGTTATCTCTTAGAGGATATTCTTATGTTGATTGATGCCACATGGAGCTTCTCTACAATTCTCTAAATTTAATTTATTTTCTTATTTTAATTCACCTTCCTATTTTCTTAATTAAGTTTAATTGGTTTAGGATTAATATTTATCCTTACAATATGTTTGTCTTCCCCTTTTATCTAATTAAACCACCTAATCTACCTAGAATTTTCCAACATGGGAAGGGTGGAATTTTTAAGGTACTCTATCTATTTCTTTCTATGATCCTCCTTATTCCAAGTTTTATTTTTGATTTAATTTCCTTGGTTTCCAATCATCATTTTCCC
>APFE031038975.1:0-42263 GCA_000404065.3 Pinus taeda
CTTTTAGAGAGAAGTCTAACTTTTTGTTACTAAAGGAAATTACATAAGACTAGTCCCTCCTCTATTCCAAGTTGTTGTTGATCCGTGAGATCACTCATGCCATAATATAACTCTTATTTGCAACCATCTTGTGTTCAATTCATGGGTTGGCTTTTTCTATTTCATTTTTTCTTGGTTTTTGTTGTAATAGGGCTTAATAAGGTAAAACAAAAGGAGTAAGAGTCACATAAAGGTTGGATGGGCGATCCATTGAGGGGCTACATAGCCATGTGGAGGGAATAGCCAAGGTGCTAGTCTTCTTTATTTCACTTTTTGGAGGTTGAATAGCTCTTCTACCCGACAATTGACCCAAAGATTGGAGACACCTTGCTAGAAGTCGCTACTAGTTGGATTCAAAAGCTGATGCAGTATCTTAGACATAGGTGGGGGCGACACAATCTTCTCAACTCCAAACTCACTTCACTATCCAGATTGCAAGACTGACTTAAGAATGAATGTGATTCATAGTCTAACACTTGAGAGGTAAAGTTGTGGTCAAGGTAAACATATCTCAACAACCATTCTCTTATTAAAAAATCTAAAAACTTTTTATTTTCTGTTTTATTAAACTAACTTTCTTTTTTCATATTTTTTCTCACACTTAGCTAGCAACCCTTGGAGTTTTGAGCATAAATTTTAAATTTGGTCCAAGAGATCAATATACCTTGTTTTTGTTAGAAAATAAAAAAGGCAAAAATATTTTCTTATCTTGATAGTTACTTGTGATTTCTTAGCAATCTTATTAATTTTTTTTATGTCTTTGTTTATCTTCTTATCATCAAACAAATATAAAAACATAAATGCATGAATATCAAAACAACAAGGACACAAGATGTAGGCTCTCAGCCAGGGCAAAACCCCTCTCCTAGAGGATAACCCAAAAATTCTTTCTCTTCTTTTAGAACCAAATCAATTGAGACAACCAAAACCCTTGATCAAGATAAAGACCTCCTCTAATCCACCAAGTCAACCTCCCAAGATAGTCCTTCCTATCAACTTCTTCAATACTGCATCAATAAAAAAATTTGGCCCTACTGAATCATAATTTTGGCCCTACTGTAGACCTACAATTTTAGACCCTTCTTGCAACCCAGAATCTTGCATGTGTGAGGGAAAACAAAAGAAAAATGAGCTTCACTTCTTCTCTAGGATTCCTCTTCTCTTCAGTAGGGTTTTTCCTTCTTCTTTAAGTCTTATTCCTTGCCTTCGTACTTCTTTCAAATGCAAATCAAACTCTTGGATAGATAGATGCCACAATAGGTAGAACTGCACTTCTATATATAGCTTTTGTTGAGAAATCCAATAGGGAGGAAAGTTAATTGATTTCTTTTATTATGACATTATCTTGTGATATTTCGTTATTAGTTTTCTTCTTTTGATTTATCTAGTTCTTATCATGAAGACTAATTCCAATCAATAAATAGAGGAGGACACAAGATGTAGGCACACATCTAGGGAAAAATCCCTACATAGGGGAAAACCCAGTCAAGAATTCTTCCTTCAGTAGATTCAAAACAAAATTGAGATGACCAAGACACTCATAACCTAGACCAAAGACTACTTTTATCCATCAAGTCAACCTTGACACATCATGCTTTAGTTATGTGGCGTCTCAATTATGCTTCAGTCCTGTGACAGTTCCAAACAAGCTTCGATACTTTAGTTCTGTGATATTCCAAATGTGCTTCGGTCCTGTAATGGTAGTACTCATATGGTGACATAACAAACTTCGGTCTTGTAGAATTAATACACATACGATCATATAGTCCTTCAGTGAACTTCAGTACTGTAATGATAGCATTCATTGTCCTGCAATACACTCATGCCTCGGTCCTGTGGTGGTAGCCTAAGTTTTAGTCCTCGGTCCTGTGTTGATAGCCCAAGTTTTCGGTCTTGTCATGATAACAAACACTGCAATATAGTTATGCCTCGGTCTTATGGTGATAGCCCAATTTTCGGTCCTATGGTGGCAGCGTAGACTTCGGTCTGTGTTGGTGGCAGCCCTAAAATATTTCGGCTTGCACTGACACTTCAACTTCTTGAAACATCGAGTTATTCTTCATTGTAACTTCATCGAATTCCCTCACTAAGATTCACTGAATTCTTCTCTGAAATTTTGGAACTTGTATCTCTGCAATTTGAGCGAAGTCCACATGCCTATATATAGTTGTTTTCCACAGTGAAATAGATCGACTTGATCTTTTTGTGAGGCCGACTTCGGGAGGATTTGTTTGGAGGCCGACTTCTGGAAGGTGACTTGATGGAGGAGTCTTTTAACAAAATAAATTTGACTTTGACTTAAATAAAAATCCTAAAAGCCTACAATGGAGGCTTGAGCTATGCCAATTGCCCCAAGCATGAAAGCCATGCTTTAACAAGTCAATTTAATTAATAATAAAATTTCTTTTGCTTTCTTTTGATAAATATATTTCATTTTGACTCAAGTACAATTATGGAGACCCAACCTAGTTACATTCTTCAACAACCTTTAGGTGTGGTCGACTTCCTTTATGAGGTCGACTTGCCTTCTTTGAGGCTCTATTGGTGGAGGAGAGATAAGTGACACATTTTACATAAAAATATTTTTCTTCTTTGATACAATGAGCCCAAGAAGGGGCTAGTACATAATGACAATGACAATGACTCAAGACACAAACCCTAGAAGCACTCAATGGGTGCTTTGACCTAGAAACAAAATAAATAAAGACATGCTTATAAATAATTTTCTTTTTACCATAATTTTCCTCTTTCTTTTCTTTTGATAAATACATCATATTATGAGCTAGACAATAAGTATGAAGACCGATACTAGTTACATTTTCAACACTCCCTCTTAATTGGGGAGGTATTCATAATTTTTCAACTGGGAAAAGGTTGACTTCAATTGGAAATGTTCTAAGAAGAGTACAACAACATATGTAATGCTAGATACCAAACTACCAAGATATCACATCAAAGATCCAAGTCTCAAGACAGTATTTCAAGGATCTAGGCATCATTACCAATTCAAGGATCCAAGTGTCATTTCCAAGTCACTAATACAAGGGTCTAAGACATTAACAGGGACTAAGGTGTCATCAAGATAATTTGCCACTATAGGTACCATCAGGCTACAACCCTGGTATCAATAGAACAAGATATAGATACCATTTAGGCCTTCATGCCAAGACACCAACCCTTAGGATCTGGTTATCATTAAGGCCAAACACTAAAACAGAGCTCCACAAGACCAAGATATCCTCCCACATCGGGATCTAGACATCATCAAGGTCAAACCATAACATGAGATCTCAATACCAACTAGGCCAAGATGTCCTCCCAAGTACCATCACACGAGCAACTTATGGTGCTCATCTCTCCCTCTCTACCAAACTAGAGTTATCCACCAATCTAATCATGCTTCTGAAATACACAAACTTCTCCGGGAGAGATCAACACATTAATGACTTTTTCATTCATCTGAACATACTGTAGCTTCACAACCCCAATTGCTTCCAAGTTCCAATATTTTGGTTTTTATTATCGACGTGCTAGCACAATCTCCGAGGTCCTCAATCATTTTGATGCTGCTTAGGTCATCACAATATCCAAACAAATCTCAGCGGAAGCTTCCTTCTCCAACTTCACCAGCAATACCAAACTCATCTTCAACACTTTTCAAAACAACTGAATCTTATCTTAAACACATCAATACCAATTATGGAGGATATGCACTTTCCTTCATCCAAACTCCCTCTTTCTATCATGCTCAATATCATTATAAAGTCATCATCAAGTATGAGACAGACATACCTCTTTATAATTACTTAAAAACTATGTGCCTACAAATCTCATTAACATGTACAACCAAGCACACAAACATATATGTACGAGAGCATGAAATTAACTTTATCAATCCAAGGTTATCATGCTAGCATAAGGAGAGCATCTAGTGTTATCAAAAGCTTTGAATAAGAAATTGAACTTTAGATATTCAAAACCTAAACCTAGATAGGATCACAATCATAGCAAAAACAATCAGCTAGGGTTTCACTTTCATGCCCTAGGTTCTTACAACAACCTTTGCTAGGGTTTTGTCATAAACTTTAGATATTATCATCAAAACTTCAATATTAAATCTTCAACAAATAAACTATGTTAGGGTTTCAACCATAACGAAAGCATCTAGGGTTTCTCTTTCAAGTCCTAGAATCTTATAAACCCTAGATAATATCATCAAACCCAAAAAAGCTAGGGTTTTTATCGTATACCCCAGATATCAACAACAAACCCTAAAAATCAAAAGACTAGGGTTTTATCAAATAACAAAAGACAATATGACAAGGGGTGATTTGATCTAAAGATCAATCATCCTAACAATATAAGAATCTTTATGATTCTACAACAAAACCCTAGACATGAGAGAGTCATTGATATAAAGTAACTTATAAGGACAAAATGATTGTACTGTAACAACCCATCTAATTGACCCATTAATAAAAATGTTAAACTTTAGAATATATGAAGATGATATATATATATACATAAAACTTTATATTATATAGTTAGACTTTACAAATTATAAAAATTAAAAGATATATATATCATTAAAAACTATAACATATTTTGAAATGTTAAAAGGTATATATATAAGCATTTAAATATTATAACATAGTTTATATAAACATTAAAGTATATTTATATAAACATTAAACCTTATAACATATTCTATATGAACATAAAAAATACCATAACATGTATTTAAACGTGACCATGTAAAGACTATGATAACCAGCATAAAGGCTGGGCATCGATCATACCGAAATATCTGAAACCATTAAAGACTACCTACTGGAAATTTATGGCAACAAATATCGCAGTGGATTGAATGCGGAGAGGCGGTGGCTGCAAGTGGGAGGGCGGCCACCGCCAGGAGAAGGGAAATAAATAGCAGAGGGCTGACCCGGGAGCAGGGGGAGGCGGAGGAAGAAAAACTCAATAGCAGAAAACCGAAGCAGAGATATTACAGAAGAGCTTTTAGCGATCTGAGTTCTGGGCACGGAGGGACAGAGAGCCTCTGTGGAGAGCGTCTCTGGATCGAGCAACCAGGTTGCTCTGTCAGGTCGGGTGGTATTGGCCATCTCGAAATTTGATTGAAGAAGTACCAGTTCAGCAGCAGAATCATCAGCCGCAGTTGAGGTTAGTACAATTTGAATTTTTACGCTGTCTGTATTTCAGTTTTAAATTCTGGTTCGTGGTTGCTACACATGGTATCGGAGCCCTATTCAAACCTTCGGACCTCCCAACCCTACGCTCCTGTACGCAGGAAAATTTTCCAGTCTGGAGAAACCCTTGTCGGTGAAGCTCGGGTTCGAACAAGCGCAGGCAAAGCCCTATAGAAATAAAGCCAAACATCTCCAATTCTTCACGGCATGCTGACCGCATTGTTTTTTTTCATTTCCGATCCTGTCTTGCAAGCGCAGGGCCATCAGTGTCCAACCAAAGTCCCCATTTTAAATTGCTGACGATCTACGGCCAGATAATATTGGCGAACTGCTTCACCATCTCGTTGTCCCTCCATACTAACTTACTCTAAAGCACTCACTGTAACCGCAGTTGAGGCTGCTTCAACAGATGTTTGATCTTCAATTCCTTTAGGAGCTACAACGTTCAATCTTCGATGCCACAAAGATGCCCCACAAAGTTCTGAATCATTTCTCCACAACTCCAAAAGTTCTGGACTGTCTCTCCACTGCTCAGATTTCTGAATAGAATGATATAACAGGTACCTATTACTTCAAATCAGTTTCTGTTTTGTATATGAACCCACAAAAATTCCACCGAACAAGTCTGGGATGAGAATGTATTACGAGCAAATGGTAAGCATCACAGATTACAAGTCGGAATACATGTCACAGGTACGAGTTGTATCACCGATTTGAATTTAGCCCAGGTCTGAGTCTGTGTGTTATTGCAGGTCCATATTCATCACAACATCACGAATAGAGAGCATCATCATCACTAGTTCGAGTAGTGGCACTGTGTCAATAGATCCGTAGAGAAATCCGGGCCAACAGTTCTGAAGCACTGTGTCAACAAATCCGCAAAGAAATTTGAGCCAACAGTTCTGTAGATGATCCAAGGTTCTTTGGCTTCGATTATCCGTTGCCTTATTATAAACATTAAAAAAGAATAATTATGACGCTGTATTTACAGCGTATTTTTGGAAAACGCAACCGTTAGCCGAATTGTTTACAAACCGTCACCATATGCGTTAAGGAATTAAACGAACCGCCAACAAAACCATAACAACGCACCAAGTTTGGAAGGGGCCGGGATTTGATCCCTCAACCCCGTGATCTCATTTCCAAATTTTGACCAAATTTGTTTTCATTCCATTTAAGTTACTTTACAAGTGAGCTTTCACAACATAGAATTCAAAGGAGTCTAATAAGGATTGTAACCACTTTTTTTAAGCTTAATTCAGGTATCTAATAAAGATGGTAATGTCTTTCTATGATTAATGTTTTTTTTATTTTATTTTTGCTTTCCTCGTAAATTTAATATCACTTTGTTATAGTGATTTTGAAAGTTTCAATTCCTTTGATTTTTATTATATACCCAGACCTACAGCATACTGTTTAGTCTTATAACTGTTCATAAATTGTTTATGGTGCACATGGTTGAATTATCTTCAGTTTTGACTGATGTTCAAGTGAATTACAGCTAAGCATAAGCTGTGTATAATCTTAATGGTACAAAACCACTGTGTTCAGCACATCCTGGGCATCCACGTTTACATCTCTTGTCCGTTATTTTGGCTGAATATTTCTATAAACATGAAACTTTCCAATATTCCATTTTACACAGTACACGGTGATCACCTTGTGTGATGATTCGTTCATCATATAAACAGGAGGATAGTACATAACCATCCAAACCTCAAGAAGCATTCGCACTCGATCATGATATTACTTTTTTTTTCCCTTGTACCCTGTAGGTGCTGAATTCTTGGTATAGCTTTTATGGCACTCGAATGGTCAGCATAGTGAACAAAGCCAAAATCACGCTTTGGCTGCCCAGGCTTTTGTTCCAACAGGACAACTTTAGTAACTTCACCATGTCTACCAAAAAGTTCTCTTAGTTGCTCTTCTGTCACATTCTCGGGCAATTTCCGCACATAAACAGACTTGACCTCCTCTAAAGCAAACACAAAAATTTTAGTAGGAAAACTGAGATATTCCTAGGGGGAATCTCTTATATTGATCACATATAACACACAACAAATTTAACAATTATTCTAGTCTTGATTTTGCTTGACCGTAAGCATTTTCATGACCGATCTAGCTCTCTGAGTTGCATTGATCATTAATCACTGTCAGTTCTCTCATCCGTCCTTGAGTATTTGTGTTTGCAGCACTTAAATCCCACTTGTTTGTGATTGATAAATCATATAAGTGAAGTTCTATTAAGTACATAACTAAAGGATGTCTCTGTTATCAAGTGATTCATTGAATAATCCAAAAGAGCTTCATTGATTACTGTGGAATCTTAGAGTCTTGGCATATCTTACATTAAAACATCTTGCAAACTAGCATCATTTCATTGCTTATCCCTTTGCATTGCACTTGCATTTTCTAGAATTACTGCTTGGTCTAAATTACGTTTGGATATTTCTTGGCAAGTAGTGATTTTCTCTCTTAACAATCTCATTTGCTCTCTAGGAAACCTGTTATTCTAAGGCATTGTGAGATCTTGCTTTAACATTCTCTAAATTGTCATAGCTCATTGAGTATTTCTTGCTGCTTCGCTAATTATTATCAATAAAGCTAATAAACTTGATCTTAAACATTTATCTCATATATTCGTTATAAGTTAATTCACCGGACACAGGGACATAGGACATTGTAAAATGTGAAATTTCCAAGTTGTACAAAGTAACATTATACATACAAAGACAATTGTGACAAAACAACTGCAAGGTAGTAGGTAGCTCATGAATCATCATCATCATCATCATCAAAATCATCATCACTGTGAAAACCTCTCATTACTGCAACCCCCCTCTGCATATTAACAGGGATATTTAAGATCTATACTCTTATGCATTATTCATTTTAGGATAGAATACCCTGCATAGGACAAGGAGGTCGCGAGACCATCCTCCTTGACCTCGGTACCAGTAAGATCCGCCTAGCGGGTAAAAATAGCAAAACTATACCCGTTTCTAAATGTATTATCGCAAAAGAAAGTTACGTATTAAAATTCGATCGTCTACCTCATAACTTTGATAAAACATTATTGTGTGTTCAGGAACCATTGCAAATGGTGAAGACATACGAGCGACGACGACGTGATCAGGCGGCATCACCACCCGTAATGCCGCCGCCGTCGTCCTCATCATCCCCAACATCACCACCGAGACCTTCATCAACATCAACCGCCCCAGCACCAGAGTTGACTGTAATAATGAACTCCTTGGAAGCCTTATTAGCAACATTAAAAGAAACCACTAAGGCTAAGACCAAGGAGGAATCTCCTCATTTGGCTACCAGTTCAGCGGAACCGAAGAATTTCGAGCCCAGAAGGTCGACAGAGGACATCTCTCGGGAGCTTCAAAAAATCAGACTCCCGGAATTCTCAGGAGGTCGAGCAGGTGAACGCGCTGAAGCGTGGTTGGAGGGAATGAACAGATGTTTTGGGTTAAAAGAATATTCGTCTTCGGCGAAGACAAAAATTGCCGTGTTTCAACTCAGGGAAAGTGCCTTGATTTGGTGGGGAAATCTGGAGAAACAGCTGCACCTTACATCAGATAGTATTCCTTGGGAGCTGTTTGAGGAAAGGTTTCGCGCAAAGTATTTACCTCCGTACTTTCAGCAACAACAAGCAAGAGCCTTTCATACGTTAGTACAGGGAAGTAAAACGGTGGAAGAGTACGAGGTAAGGTTCATGGAACTGGTAAAATACATTCATTACTTAGACTCAGATGAACGCCAGGCTGAACGATTCATTTTTGGGTTAAACCCTCGCATCCGAGCCTTGGTAAGCATGTGGAAACCATCATCCGTAGCCGAGGCGGTTGAATGTGGCCGATATGCAGAAGAGCACCTTGGGATCAAAAGGGATATGGGGCCAGTCGAGCCTGTCCAACCAGGATTTCCAGGAAAGACTCCCCGGAACTTCTTCAGGGGGGGTAGCTCGAGGCCACCGTATGGTAACAGGTTTGCCCCGAGAAATATAGGGGTAGGAGCTCCCATGGCAGTAAACACTATAGCCGCAGGATCGTCAAACACCAGTCCCTGGGAATCTCAAAGGACCACGAGCGGAGGGAGGAATTCGAGAGGAACCAATACGAGAGGACGAAGCTCGTTCTCTAGAAGCTCTCGTCTTGACTCGAGAGGATCGGCGCCAGTTAATTGTTGGGGATGTGGGGGACCGCACTTTCAACGGGACTGCCCCGGAGCTTCATCCAATATATTGCATAGGGCTGGGAAGGAACAATTCAGACAACGTGGGTACCCATAGATTCATTGCAGTGGTCGGACCGTGACCAAGCAGCACATCAATCCACGGTTGTAGAATCTTCAGGTTACTTCAATGGTATAAAAACTCAAAATCTTATTTGATACCGGTGCCACAGATAGTTTCATTTCTTCATATGCATTAAACAAATGTGGGCTGGCAGCTCGTAGACAAAATGATTTCCATCAAGTGGAAATGGCCTCAGGAAAACTCCAAACCGTAGACTTGAGTGTAGATCAATGCGGAATTGATCTAGGGGTCTGTTTGACTAAACTGAAGGTTTATGTCACAGCATTAGGGACATATGATCTTATCATAGGTATGGATTGGCTAGAAGCTCACCGAGCTTGGGTAGACTGTTATGGGAAAAGGATTCTAGGCATAAATGATGAAGGAGAAGCCATCCAAATTCAGGGGATCAAGAGGGAAGTCTCTCTACGGTACATTTCAGTAATGCAGATGAAGCGTTGCTTAAGGAAAGGTTGCCAGGCTTATGTAATTCAAGAGGTAAGCCAAGAAAAAGGACCATCCCTAGGACAATATCCGGTGTTGGCGGAATTGGCTTATCTCATAAATCTAAAATTGGCTTATCTCATCTTGGTCCTAAAGGTTGTCTAACTTTGCACTCAAAATCTGAAGTTAATCTTGTCGATAGAGTTATTTTGGGCTTCTAACTTTGAATTGGCATAATATCTTGTGTTGATAATCATTGGTAGATAAGTTATCTTGTGGATTGACCTATAGTTGAATTTTGCACTTGTACCGTTAAGCACTCATTTTGTATTAAGAGCGTTTTTCCCATTGTTGTTAAGTACTATTGGCATAAACAGTAATCAAAGATTAAGTACTTAAGAAACTCAAACAATCTTAATTCAAGATAACCTCACTCATCATCTTGCATTTAGTGTCCTAGATCTAGCTTGCCTTAATAATTTACCTCCTAGCATAAGCTAGGTTGATAGAGATATAGGGCAACCTTTCACACTAGCTTGAGAGATTCGGTTTCTCCTAGTAGTTAACACAATGACCTTTCAGTTGTCAAAGCCACAGGTCTGCAGCACTGGAGGCACTGGGTGAGCGGAACATAGGGGGAGGTATCGTTGATCAGACCATTGTTTGTTTCCCATTGGTTTCCATTTCACAACTTACTTTGAGAATTGCTTCTCAAAACAGTTGGGGAAAAGGTTACATTTAGACTAGGCATCTAATTAAAATTTACCATGATCACTACATCTCACATAGGTCCTAGGTCTTGCATATCATATAGGTTAGTCAAGCATTCAAGCTGTGGGTGTCCATCCGGTCATTTGGTTCCAATTTATAGAAAGCAAGAATTTGTGACTCCATTAAGGCACTGGTCTCATAATAGAAAATCTAAATCTAATCAATAATCTTGCTTAATTTTAACCAAATGGCTAGGCCACTCATCCATGTCTCCCAAACAAGTTGGTTCCAAACTTGTCTTCCTTTGCCTCATTTCGTAGGGACTACGCCCCATAGCTTGTTGTTGGGAGACAGCTAGAACGGAGTGGGCGGGGATCAGAGTCATAGCCCCCGTCCTGAACGTTGTCACAGTGCCTGTACAATCCCAACAACAACAATATTTTTTGTGGTCATATGCATTTTCAGCGATTTGAAACTATTGTTTACTTAACCCTAGCTTTCTTCCTTCATAGCCTATTGGACCCTTTTTGATCTTATTCATTATAGGTTATTTTCTAGAGCTTCTATATACCATCACGTGCATTAAAAATGCATATTTTACAAACCCTAACTTAAATCAATGGAAATATGAAACAACATGAGAAACTATAAAAATAATCTCAAAGAGTCCTGCACTAAAGTGTGCCAAATACATAAGAGTGGAGTCGATGCTTGGGTATGAGACAAATGCTTCTCTATATGTGCGACAACCTTTACAACATGAGCAACACTTTATATAGAAAGATGTGAGTGAAACTACGGATCCCCTAGATCATGTGTATTGGTAGATCCATCTCAAGACAGTTGCATACCTACCCAAACCATAAATGACCAACATGGTGTCAACTTAATGTCACCAAAGGAAAGCTAGATAGGAATGTAAGAGAAAGGTGATAAAACTTCCTCTAGTTACCACTAGAGGTGAGTGGTTAAAATGATAAAAACCTACACTTACACAAGTGCTTGAGATCAGTGTTGCGAACATCGCGATGTTTTCAAAAAATCGCGCTTTTTTTGGCTTACCGATTAAATCTGGCAATTTTTTAGGCGTTTTTTTTTAAATATCATGAAAAAATCATGATTTTTGGAAAACCTCATGAAAAAATCGCGATTGGATGGGAAAACATCGCGTGGGTCTGGAACAACTCGTTTTAAAAGTGATTTTTTGGTTTTATTTGTCTTTTTTTGCAGACAACAGGCTTGTTTGAGAGCTGAGGAGGAGAGGAAGGCGACTACTTGGGCAGAGGAGGAGAAAAATGGAAGATTTTAGCATCCCAAGCAAGATAAATTTGTGTTTGGACCAAATTTCTTCAGCAAACCGTGGTTTCCAGGTATGGGCACCAAATTTGGGTTTCTATAGCGCAATGATTATCAATGATTTTTTAGTGGATTTGATTGTGTTTTTTTTTTCATTTTGGTTGCATAGAGTGGAAAGGGTTCATTTTGGTCAACAATGCAAAAACTTGATTGTTGGATTTATTAGTTTAATTTCTTCTTGTGATATATTTTTTTGCATCATTTTTGTTTGGGTTTGAATATGCATTTTTCTATTATTGTTGCACTGAGTTGGGTTTTTTTTTTGTCAAAAATTCAGTGTGTTGTGTCATGTATGTAATTTTTTTTTTTTTTTTAACTTGCAATTCTTCTTGTGCCATAGGTTCAACTTCAAACTTCATCTTACATTAAAACTCAAGAGTTCAACCAAGTTACAAACATGCCAAGGAAATTGGACCCTCTTTGAGAATTTGGTGAACCTGATGGAGGGTTTGATAGATCAAACTTGTTTTGCAAGTTGTGTGGACATCATATGACAAGGGGGGTTTATAGATTGAAGTATCACCTTGCAAAAATCTCTGGACATGAGGTAGGGCCTTGCAAAAATACTAATCCAAAAATTATCCGAAGAGCCCTCAAATCATTGGAAGAATTAGAGCAAGCCAAACTATCCAAGTCAAATCTAAGGAATCAACTAGCAGGGAATAGAGTGTTAGGAGGTGAATATGAAAGTGGCACTAGTTCTACTTCAACATCAATATCTACAACCAACCTTGTAGCTACCTCATCATATTTTGTTCCTAGAAACACAGTTGGTTCACAACCATCTATCTCTTTAATGCTTAAAAAAAGGGAGAAAGAAGAAGCTGACAAGTTGTTGGGCAAGTTTCTTCTTTGGAGTGACATTCCTTTCATTGTTGCAAGGAATAATCCATTTTTCCAGCCTGTTGTTCATGCTATTGCAATTGTTGGCCCAGGTTACAAAGTCCCTTCTTATGATGACTTTAGAGGCCGCATTCTTCAAGATGAAAAGGTTGATTGCACCAAAAGATTGGAGTAGTTTAGGGCATTATGGGCACACATAGGATGCACTGTGATGTCAGATGGTTGGACTGATCAAAAGGGGAGAAGCCTTATAAACTTCTTGGTTAATTGTCCCAAGGGGACAATGTTTATGAAATCTGTTGATGCATCTGCACATATCAAAGATGCAAAATTATTATGTGATTTGCTAGATGTGTTTATTTTGGAGGTGGGTGAAGAACATGTTATCCAGGTCATAACGGACAATGCTGCAAATTATGTTGATGCTGGCAAGATTCCTATGGAGAGGCATCCTACTTTATTTTGGACACCTTATGCTGCACATTGCATTGATTTGATGTTGGAGAACATAGGAAAAATTCCTTTTGCCAAAGATATCATTGACTCATAAAAAAACGTTACAAAATTTATACATAATCATGCATCTGTGCTTTATTTGATGAGAACATTCACCAACAACAAGGAGTTGGTGTGCCCTGCCATTACATGGTTTGCCGCCAGTTTCATATCTCTTCAATCCCTCTTAAATTCTATGTGGGATGTGAAGAGAATGTTTCTTTCAGATGAGTGGCGTACTTTGACATTTACCCACAAACCAGAGGGAGAGGCCATATGTAGATTAGTTTCATACCAAGAAAAATTATGGGCGAGAGTGCAGGAGGTGTGCAGCGTCACTGAAACTTTGGTAAAGGTTCTTCGATTAGTTTATGGCGACAAGCCTGCAATGGGCTACTTGTATGAGGCCATGGACAAGGCCAAAGAATCTATTCAGGCCTACTATGATGATAAGGGAGATGAGGGGTTTCAAAAACAACTCCTCCTATGTGAAGTGATTGATGAATGATGGAACAACACACTCCATCGCCCCATTCATGCTGCAGGGATCTACCTGAACCCCGCATTTTCTTACCCTTGCGAGTTCTTATTTGATGCTGAGATCATGGATGGATTCTTCACCGTGCCATCTCCAGCTAAACGTGTATAAATATCCAAAGAAATGGAGATATACAGGATGGTAGGTGGCACATTTAGTTTTGATATGGCTGTGGTTGATAGGAAGACTAAAATGCCTGGTATTTTTTAGTTTGTTTCAAATTTCGTTGTCTCTTCAAGTTTATAACTTCATACTTTGCTTCAACTTTCAAATTTCATTTTTTTCTTATGTTTATCTTATTTGTAATTTTGTTGTAGATGCAAGGTGTAGAAGCTATGGTGCCAGAGTACCCCATCTGCAAAACCTTGCCATTCAAATCCTCAGCCAAACATGTAGCTCCCCAGGATGTGAGTGCAACTGAAGTGTATTTGAAAAAATACACACCAAGAAGTGCAACAGGTTAAACTCAAAACTTAAAATTATTCCAAATTTCCAATTAATTTTTTGAATTCATTAAATATTTTTTTTATATAATTATTATTTTATGATCTTTGTATAGGTTGGAGCCCGAGCGACTTAATGACATGGTCTACATCTACTACAATCTTCGATTGTGGGTGAGGCAACTTGAGAGGACACTTGATATGGAGGCCATCTCATTGGATGGGATTGACACCACTACTACATGGAGGGTTGAGGCTGAGAGGCCTCTCATGGAGTCCGTCGATGATTGGTTAGAGTAGGAGGTAGTGGAAGGCATAGAGGGGGCGGAGGAGGAGGAGGAGGAGGTGACACCACCTACCCAGGCTACCCCTGTCACCAGTGGAGGACATGGTCTACCTCCTGTAGCTCCTAGTTCTTCAGCTTCTAGAGCACAGCAGAGTCCACTGCCAACTCCACCGACATCTACATCTAGAGGGAAAGAGAAAGCTAATACATTTTCTCGCAAGAGGGGCAGAGGAAATCAATAGTATTAGTTTTTTGGTTCATTTCATTGTATATGACATTATGACTCATGATATGAGATACATTATTATATTTTTTATTGATATTTTGTGGCTAGGTTGGGACTCAAGAATCAGGACTTACTATTCAGGAAATGATTCACTGTTATGTGTGATGTAGCACTAGAAATGATATTACACATATTATATATTAGTTCTTTTATCATATTTGTGTGTCAATGTATTTATTTTATGTTGTAGATGCTTTAGATATTAAAAAAATTTGAAAAAAAATGAATATTTTTGTATTTCCCGATTCTTACCGATTTTTTTCCCAATTTTTACGATTTTTTCTGATTTTTTCCCCTTGCCAATCTAATCCCGATCGCAATGTTCGCAACACTGATTGAGATACAATGTAGGAGCCTATCTAGGCCATGTCATATTAAAATGAGTGATCTCGGAGATGCTAGCAAGATAGATATGAGTATCATTTTAGAGGGAATACTTTTAGAGGGTTACATTGAGGAGAGAAGGTGACACCAACTCTCTAGGGAGGTCAAGAGATGAATAAAAGGGAGAGAAGAAAACAAGGGAGGCAGTGACACTATTGAAGCACCATTGAAGACAAATGGTGGCAATGCCCATGCAAAGAAAGAAAAGGGCATCAAATTTGGCAGAATTCTTGAAATACCAATGAATCTAGGAGGCAATAATGATACTGTTGTCGCTTCAAATTGCACCAGCAACACAAGTGCTGCAAGGGAGATAGAAAGCCTCCTAGAGACAGCCTTTGGGTTGATTGTAGACCAGTTCCTAGGACATCTTAAAGAGATGAGTGCTTAAGAGATAGTCTGTGAGGGGTTTTCAGCACTCCAATTGTCACGTAAAAAAGGTAATAGGATAGGCTTGGTTCAATAAGCCTTCACTGAGGTAGTTTCAAGCCAACACATGGATCCAAATGATAGGGGTATATTGGGGCAATCTCAAAGAGAAATGGCCTCTTCTTCTTTGACAATGAGACAACTTAAAATGAAGTTGTAGAAATGGTGGATAGGAGGAAAGGAAGGAGGGAAATAGATGCATAGGGTTGTAACAAACAAAATCCTAAGCGGCAATGTTCCAGCAGAAATATGGAATTCGATGTATAGAGTTGTAAACAACACAGAATCCTAAACAAATATTTTCCAATAGAAATATGGAAGAGGGAAGAGGTGGAGTGATAGAAACAATAGGGTGCAAAAGAAGGTTTCAAACCAAACATGACTTGGGTATCGTTCTCTGCCAAAAGCTAATGTAGATCCAAGCTAACCCAGGTCCTACCAGTTAATCAAATACACAAGTAAATTTGTAATTTTACAGGTATTGCAATGCTAGTGAATAACACATGTAGGTCTGTGATAACACATGTATTGTCTTCTATTGAGCAACTAAGATAAATCCATAGATTAGAGAGGAACCAACAAAATTCATTATACTGTTTCAAATGAGGAAAAACATAGATGAAATGATATTACCGAGAGGAACATGCTGCACACTAATCATGCTTGGAATCAACAGGGAAATGCCATTTATCTTAAAGGGTCCAAATAACCAGTCCATACATTCAGCACGATATCAGTGAAGCCCCCATTGAAAACAAATTGAACCAAAATGGCTTCCCATAATCAGACCTCGCGGGCGAGAAATTCTGGAACCAACCAACCCACCATTAAAGTGTTGCTTCCCCCATTTTAGAAGAAGTGGGGAAGTTGGAATTACAGTTTACAAAATATCTGAGCCAGAGCTCGAGCTCTCTACTAGACTAGCTATCTCGGACCATGTAAGGTGTTGTTACCCAAAACTATTACAATTGGGATTCAATCCCTTCTTGGAAATAAACAAAAATTAATGAATAGAGAAAGAAAATGTAAAGAGGAAGGAATAGGCATCCCTCTGTTGTCCCTGTGAAGATCTCTAATCAAGCCACGTCTCTGTCATCATGCTCTTTTCTACTGCTGAGGCGATTCACTGTTGCTTCTGCCTTTACTGCGTGAATGACTCATTCTCTGGAGTAGGAAGTGGTTGACTGTTAGTGCCTATCTCGGCAGTCCTTAGTTGTGTGTCGAAGTGGAGCACCATGTCACTCATTAAGTCTTCCTGAGCCCCCTCATACTGATCTACTGTCGCACAATACTTCATTCACTGCTTCAGTTACCGACCCATCCGCCTTTAAAGCTTTGTGTCATGCTCTGAAGCTTTATGGTAGCGAGACTTTTCCTTTAAAAAATATTACGGAACAACGAGCGTAGATGCACTTTAAACCCTTTTGGTTTAGCTCCCCCTCTTTGTTCTTTTCTTATCATATGACCGGGGCTATAACCAAGGGCTTAGCCTTCAAGCGCTAAGGCCTTCAGGCTCCTGTCTCAGGGACCATTTTCCTTTGTTACTTGGAATCCCGCGTCCCAGCGCTTGATAGAACTTTACCTTTAGCCTTTTCCCCTTGAAATTTGTGATCGCTGATCTGCCTGATAGACTGATGAATGAGCGTGCAGCTTTTAAAAGGGACGGACCCGACATCCCTATAACTCTAGTTTATAAAATATCGCATCCGAGGAGTTCTAACATATCACAATCATAGGCCAGGAAGGAACTTCGGCGGAATAATGAATTTTGCTATATGTGATCGTTGATTGCCGATCTACAGGGGGTGGTGTCATCGCTGCCACATGTCACCCTGTGAGTGGTGACACGTGTCACCCGGAAATGCCCCTATAGGACCCTTGAAAATGCCGAATTTGCGTGGCACGTATCACCCATAATACCATGTCACTACCGTACTGCCACATCATTGATGACATTAGCTATCATGTCATACATACGGGCCAATGGGATTGCGCCACATGGCCCCTTGGAAGAGAGAGAAAGGGGGCTACTTGTTCTAGTTTTTGCTTGCATTTCTTTTGTTAAATGATTTCGGCCTTCCCCGACGATTTAATACTGAGGGCCCAAAGTATCGACGATTTGCACTAGCAGCATGTTTCACCCCCCACAATTCCTTAAGGATGGCCAATCACAGGATTGCGGGACTACGGGATCGCGGGACTGCAGGGTTAGAAGACTGCGGGATCATGGTACTACGGGACCTGCAGGACTACGGGACTGCGGAACGTGGGACTGCAATATCGCGGTAACACGGGATTTGTTGTGCCCGGGGCCCTCCAATGTGCTCCTCTTTCATTTCAAGGCAACAGAACCCCCATCTTCAAACTGCTCTAACTTCTGATCTAGAAGTCCATTTTTGGACTTCTATATATCGTTGGAAAGTTTATCACGAGCACTATGCAATGGAGAGGGTCTGATTTGACCTTGAGAGTTTTAGTAGCTTGGGAAATGGCTTCAAAATTCACTTATTTTCTTCACTTTGGGCAACTGATAACCTTATGAAGCAGTGAGTGACAACATTGGCTCCAACTGGGGATAGTGCCTAGCTAGAAAGGTGCTGAGAACGAGCAGATCAGTGTCCTTCACCATTGGGCATGGAGTCATAAATATATGAACTTACATAAAATCTCCATGAAACTTTGATTGCAGGGAGTCGCTTCCACCTCGAATTGAAATGCAAAAATAAAAATTTTAACAACTAGAAATTAAATGCTCAGCTAGTGAGCTTATTTATGTACATTCCTACTTACGCACAGGGCTCAATTCACCTAAGTGAGTTCAACCCTCCAATGGAGCCAAGCCGGCATTTGAGTACTGGACCTTATGCCTTCACTGTTGATTTGGGGTAGCATCGGATGTGCTCTAGCCACGAAATTTGGTAGAGAGGTTGGGGCACATGAAATCTCCAATACCCATAAAGGGTTTGGGCAGATTCTAAACAAATCAGGAGATATTAAAATAATTAATACTTTTAATGGAGTCCCTAAGTCTAAACTTAGGGAAAATAAAATATTAATGTGTATTAATATGAATCTGTGTTAGAGTGGTCCAAAAGACATGGATCAAGCCAAATTAATCTTAGCCGTTGATTAGGTACTTAATCTCGGTCGTTGAGATGTCAACAGGAAAAGTATAAGAGGAGGCTTGAGGGTCACTTGGAGAAGACACCAGAGTGATTAGTCATTCTATTCTCTAGAACAGGGTTTGCTAAGAGAGATAGAATCAGTGATTGGGAGAGCAGTTGAGGGGCATTGAGTACAAAGAGACAGAGAGGCAAAGATAGTGCCAGAGAGCAGCAGAGCAGCCAGATAGAGAGACACAGGAGCAGTCAGTGCTCACGCAGGGCCACATAGAGGCAGCTAAGTCTTGCGCAGAGCACCAGAGGGGCTAGCGTAGCTAACGTAGAAGCTCAGAGAGATGACGCAGGTCCTCCTGGGGTTGATGCAGGATAAGATAGGCTGACATAGGGCCAGTGCTGGGCTAGGCGAGGCTGACGCAGTCCAGATTGGGCAGGCGCTGGGGTTTTAGAGGCAGATTGATACTAAGTAGCTGCCGGAAGGAATATCCAAGGTTTCAACCAGTAGATTTGTCAAAATCTGAGAGGTATTATTGCCAAGGAAATTCTCTATTAGGTAGGCCAGTTTCGACACCCAAATTGTACTCTAATATTGCTTAATAAGAAAAACCTCAGATAGCTACACCGGTTTTCCCGCATTAGGTTTTTCCGGGGAAATTAGTCCAAAAACAATGGTGTCATATGGTGTGTTTGTTCTTGTTTCTTTTAGTTGTTGATCTGTAATATGTTGAGCACGCACTGGTATTTATTTTCAGTATTTACATTGTAAATAACTTGTTAAGGAAAAAATAACAAGTAGGTAGGAATAAATTAGATAGAGTGCATGGAGGGTTTCTAACTAAGTAAACTTAGAAACTTCAACATTCACACTACTGAAAAATAAAAATTAAAACAAGCAAGCACCATGAAATATATGCAAATGAAAAGCTTGATGCATGCTGTAGACATAACCTCTGTTGCTGGCTTAAGAATATGCCCATGTACTCAGCCACAGGTTCATTGAATCGACAAGGAAAGTTCGCAGTTGCCTCTTTTTCATGAGTAGTGTGCTAACCAATATCCTCTTGGTCAGGGCAGCCACAATTACTTACCAGCTCCTCAACCGTAGGTCTTTCAAGAAAAGCTTGTTGTTGATATTTCATTGGCCATTCTTCAAAGGGCCAACCCTCTTGGAAATTTGCAATGGAATCTTCAGCTTCTGAACAGTAAGAGTCATAAACTGGAGGGTTTGCTGAGAATTCCTGGCAGTAATCTTTCTGTGACAGACAGTAACAAACTCTGCGTGGTCTTTCAGCTTTGGGTTCTCCTTGAAAAACCTATTGTTGGGAGATTTCTCCCCACTTGCTGGTAAACAAATCCTTCTGGACCTCCGCAACTATCTCATCCTCCTTTGAATAGTATGCATCATAAATGGGAGGAGGTTTTTGATCTTGCTCTCCATGTGAAGGATGTGCATTGTGAACTGGAGCTTCTTTATTAACCTCCTGGTCAGCCTCCTTTTCTTGTGCAGCTTCCCATGACTAAGGTTGTGGTGGCTCTGCCTCACTTGACTCTCCATTAAGTCGTGTACATCATAGGAAGGAGAAACATCAAACTCGACTGAATAAGCTCCCTGAGAGTTTATTTGTAGCTCGATGATGTTTCCTTCTTCTCTTTCTCGCTCATTAGGCAATGCTTCTTGATGTGAGTAGACATCTTCTTGGAATCGAGTCTCACACACATCTTCAGCAGGGTCATTAACCTCGAGAATGTCTTCATCATTAAAATGTGCACAACAATCTTCCAATAAATCATTGGGTGGATAAAATCTTTTGAAATGTTGATAGAATGCTATACGAAAACATTTCAAGGAAGATATGATACAACAAGGTATCATTTTAAACCAAACTCTAGCATCCTCATCTAAAGACCACTTGAACAACTTCATTTGTACGTCTTCAAGAGAAAGGTCCTGTTGTTCCATGCATTCATGAAATTATTTGAGTGTTGGTCAGGCCTTCTCTCTGTGTTCCCACTGAATCTAGGCAAATAGGTATTCCACTCATGAAACACAGGGGTGTGATTGGGATAACCAGCAATAGAAGAGAAATCCAGTGGGGCAAATTGGTTGGCCAAGAATGCAGGAAGAGCCAACTCAAAAACCACCCTATGTGAGATATTTCAGTTTCAAAAGTAGTGAAAGTTTCGACTGTTGTAGCATTAGAGTAAGTATTGGGCTGCTCGAAAGCCAGGATGATCAACTAGAGAAATTGGCAATGGAATCACCAAGATGTTTACCATAGAATGAAACAATGGAGTCGCCAAGGTGAGAGATCTTCAACCCGCACTTCCCTTGCTCACCTAACAGAGGAAATGTAAAATTTTGTCGTACCTAGGAAAAAAATATTATAATCCGTTCCCCAGCAATGGTGCCAGAAAGATGTTGTCGCTTCAAATTGCAACAACAGCACAAGTACTGCAAGGGAGATAGAAAGCCTCCTAGAGACAAACTCTGGATTGATTGCAGACTAGTGCCTAGGACATCTTAAAGAGAGGAGTGCTTAAGAGATAATCTGAGAGGGGTTTTCAGCACACCACTTGTCATGTAAAAAAGGTAATAGAATAGGCTTGGTTCAATAAGCCTTCACTGAGGTAGTTTCAAGCCAACACATGGATCCAAATGTTGGGGGTATATTGGGTAAATCTCAAAGAGAAATGGCCTCTTCTTCTGGTGGCCGACACACAACAATGAGACAGCTTAAACTGAAGTTGTAGAAATGGTGGAGAGGAGGAAAGGAAGGAGGGAAATAAATGCATAGGGTTGTAACAAACAGAATCCTAAGCAGCAATGTTCCAGCAAAAATATGGAATTCGATGTATAGGGCTATAAACAACACAGAATCCTAAGAAAATATTTTCCAATAGAAATATGGAAGAGGGATGAAGTGGAGTGATAGAATAGCGGGGTGCAAAAGAAGGTTCCAGACCAAACATGACATGGGTATCGTTCTCTGCCAAAAGCTAACGTAGATCCGGGCTAACCCAAGTCCTACCGGTTAATCAAATACACAAGTAAATCTGCAATTTTATAGGTACTGCAATGCTAGTGAATAACACAAGTAGGTCTGTGATAACGCAGGTACTATCTTCTATTGAGCAGCTAAGATAAATCCATAGATTAGAAAGGAACCAACTGCATTCATTATACTGTTTCAAATGACGAAAAACATAAATGAAATGAGATAACCGAGAGGAACATGCTACACATTAATCATGCTTGGAATCAATTGGGAAATGCCATTTATCTTAAAGGGTCCAAATAACCAGTCCATACATTCAACACGATATCAGTGAAACCCCCATTAAAAACAAATTGAACCAAAATGGCTTCTCAGAATCAAACTCTGCGGGTGAGAAATTTTGCAACCAGCCAACCCAATGTTAAAGTGTTGCTTCCCCCTCTTTATAAAAGAGGGGGAGCTAGAATTACAGTTTACAAAATATCTGAGCCAGAGCTCCATCTGTCTGCTAGACTCGCTGTCTTGCCCCATGTAAGGCATTGTTGCCCAAAACGATTACAATTGGGATTCGATCCCTTCTTGGAAACAAACAGAAATTAATAAATAGAGAAAGAAAATGGAAAGAGGAAGGAGCAGGCGTCCCTCTGCTGTCCCTGTGAAGGTCTCTTCTGATCAAGCCACGTCTCTGTCATCATCCTCTTTTCTGCTGTTGAGGCGGTTCACTTTCGCTTCTGCCTTTACTGTGTGAATGAATCATTCCACGAAGTAGGGAGTAATTCGACTGTAAGTGCCTGTCTCGACAATCCTTAGTTGTGTGTGGAGCACCATGTTGCACCATTAAGTCTTTCAGAGCCCCCCCATACTGATCCACTGTCGCACCATACTTCATTCATTGCTTCATTTTCCGACCCATCTGCCTTTAAAGCTCTGTGTCATGCTCTGAAGCTTTACAGTAGCAAGACTTTTCCTTTAAAAAATATTACGGAACAGCGAGTGTATATGCACTTTAAACCCCTTTTGGTTTATCCCCCCCCCCCCCCCCAATTTTTGATTTTCTTATCATATGATGGGGGCTATAACCAAGGGCTTAGCCTTCAAGTGCTAAGGCCTTCAGGCTCCCGTCCCGGGCCCTTTTTCCTTTGTTACTTGGAATCTCGCGTCGCGACGCTTGATAGCACTTTACCTTTAGAATTTTCCCCTTGACACTTGCGATCCTCGATCTACCGGATAGAGTGATAAATAAGCGTGTGACTTTTGAAAGGGACAGACTCGAAATCCATATAACCCCAGTGTATAAAATACCGCATCCGGGGAGTTCCCGCATATTGCAATCGCAGGCCAAGAAGGAACTTCGGCGGAAGAATGAATTTTGTTGTGTGCAATCGTCGATTGCCGATCTGTGGGGGGGTGACGTCATCACTGCCACGTGTCACCTGTACTGCCACGTCACTACCATACTGCCACATCAGTTGTCATGTCATACACACGGGCCAATGGGATTGCGCCACATGGCCCCTTAGAAGAGAGAGAAAGGAGGTCGCTCATTCCTATTTTTGCATGCATTTCTTTTGTTAAATGATTTCGACCTTCTCGGCGATTTAACACTAAGGGCCCGAATTAGCGGTGATTTGCACTATCGACGTGTTTCACCCCCGCAATTCCTTAAGGATGGCCCATCGCAAGACTGCGGGACTGCGAGATCACTAGACTGCGGGATCGCAGGACTGTAGGACTACGAGATTGCAGGACTGCAGGATCGCGGGACTGCGTGATCGCAGTACTGCGGGACCTATAGGATTGCGGGACTACAGGACACGGGATTGTGATATCACGGGAATTGTTGTGCCTGGGGCCTTCCAATGTGCTCCTCTTTCATTTCAAGGCAAGAAAACCCCCATCTTCAAACTGTTCTAACTTCTGATCTAGAAGTCCATTTTTGGACTTTTATATATCGTTGGAAAGATTATCATGAGCACTATGCAGTGGAGAGGGTCCAATTCAACTTTGTTAGCTTCAGTGGCTTGGGAAATGGCTTCAAACTTCACTGCTTTTCTTCACTTTGGGCAACTGATAACCTTATGAAGCAGTGAGTGACAATAGATACAATGTATCTAACTATGGTGCAAGAGTTGTGAGGACTAGTGAAGCACCAACAAAGATGAGATCTAGAAAAACTAGCACAACAACAAACGCTACAGAAGCAACACTAGTACATAGCTGGGGAAGGAAAGAGAAAATGACAATGAGTCACTCTAGCTTATCCCACTTCATTCTTGGGCTACAGGGTAGGCTACCCATCAAACCTCCTTGCTAGGAATTACACACTCTCAATTGTTATTAATTCTTCTCAATGCCATGAATTTCCTGGATGCATAAGAATCACTTCCACAAAGGTTCCATTTCCATAATTCAATGTAGCCATGGAATGATAGAAACAAGCCTAACTACCACGGAGATAGAATATTAGCTAGTATATGAAAATAAATGTTGAAATGCAATGTAAGATGGAGCCTGTAGGAAAACAATACCTGTACTTACCTAAGAGTTTTACATGCAATGCTAGAGCCTATTTAGGGCACGCCATATTGAAAATGAGAGTCTGCTTGAAGATGATATCAAACTATATGTGAGTACTTTAAAGCAAGAATAAAAAATTAAATAAAGGAAATGCAGAAAAGAAAGACATAATTGATTTGGGAACCTACTGAGGTGTGTGAACAATGCAAGTGTGGTAATCTCATGGTATGAGCAAGATATATACATGTAGTGATAATCTTAGAGTATTTGTTGAAGGACGATGTAAAAGTGCATGTAAAGTCAAGAATGGAGAGGAGAGAAATAATATCAAATTTAACAAAAGTAGAACAATAACTAATCTAAGATATGCAAGTATTGAAATAAGAGATAGAGAAAAAAATTTAACTGTCGTGGAACTAAATAGCGATGAGATATGAAATTAGATAATGAAATACTATATAATAAGGAGAACTGAGGAGATAGATACCTACATGTATCCAAGCGCAAAGTGATGCAATGCAAAAAACTTATTTAGGGTGTGTCATATGAGAGACAAGACCCTGCTTAGACATCTTTAAAAACCGATTGCAAATAATGTAAAGCAATAGCAATATATGAGATTAAGAAAATTTAAAAAGGAAAGGTATAAAAATTATTTTCAATTGCAGCCACATGGCATCCTCCGATGCAGCCATGTCACCTTCCTTGCCACCTTAGCCTTGTTACATAAACTTGACTCGGTAAAAGAGTCAAAGTTACTTGGACAACAATGGTGGTTTTGGGCACATGATTTTGGTTTCACATGGTTTTTTTCTGATCCAAACCCTGTGTTCCTACTTTGTGGTAGGTATTCATGGCTTGCAGGTCAAATATTTGAATTCTATTGAGTTTTTTGTGATGCCTATTGTAGAAAAAAAAGCGTGGCTCAGAGTATGCAGATAGCTTGTATTTTATTATATTTCATTGATGTGCAGGGAGAAGTGATTAGATGAGTTATAGAGGAAGTTCTTGTTCCTCTTGTCAACATGGCCACCATCGGATCTCTTCTATGTTGAGAACTAGATTGTATCTGCGGGATGGAGTAGAAGAAGAAGAAGAATGGATTGTAACAAGTGTTATTTTCTATAGCATCGGAGATGTTATAGTCTCTAAACTTTTTGGAAATGATAAAACACAGGAGTTCTCCATAACCCATAATTTTTTTTTGGAAAGTCCACCAAGAAGTGTCTCAATTAGATTATTAGCCTATTTTTAAATATTTCCTAAATCTAAACTTAGGAAAAGGGGTTAATTAATCATAATTAATTGAGAAAGGTGTGAGTCATCTAGAAACACACACGGATCGACTGAGAAATAATCTTACCCCTTGATTAAGTTTTAATCTTGGTCTTTGGAGTCCCAACAAAAGATAATAAGAAGTCGATGAGTAGATGGAGAACACACACTTGAAATTGATTTCCTTGGGTAGTTTGATTCTCTGGAGAGCAGCAACAGTTGTTGCAAGCGTTCGAGTGAGAGAAGAAAAGTAGAGACAGGGAGCAATAGAGACAGTGAGGCCGGAGGAAGATTTTCCAGATTTGGTGAGTACTTTGCAGAGAGGCCGAGATTTTCTCCAAGAGGCTGCGCAGAGGCAATGCAAAAGCCTCAAAAGGAAATTTAATTTTGCTGAGGTGAAGTTGGTTTTCAATTCCAGAGGCTAGAAAGCATTTCCAATGTGTGGGAGAGAGTTTCCCAACCAACAGAAGGCAAGACGACTTTATTTGTAATTGTTCCGAGTTGAGCATGTAGCAGACTATGCAGGAGTGACGCAAAAGTTGCATAGGGCAAGGTGGACGACTTGCTTTTCAGGGGAAGTCAAGTGTCGAGATTGCTAAGAGTGAGGGTAATTTCCCTCAGATAATTTTTTTTTTTCAGTATTTTCTCTGCAGGTTTTCCAGTTTTTGGCATCTAGATTGTACTCAGACTATTTCATTGTTGCTTAACAATTAAAACCCTCAATTGTTGTACGGGTTTTTTCTAGGACTTTTGTCCAAAAATAACTATGTCAATTTTTATGTTTGTATGCTAGCATATTTCTCAGTTGCCAACGCTATTATTTTCCGTAGTATTTTTGTGAATATTGCAATATGTTTCTTTCGTTGTTGTCATAGCAATAAACTGCTAATTTAATTTTCAATTAGAAGAACTAATTCTAGTTGTTGAAATAGAATTTCAGTAGTGAAATTTTTGCAACAAGGAGAATGGAAAATTTATGCTAAACAAGTTCTTGATATTAAAGAATAAATAAAAGAAAAAGGACAAGGAGAGATGTTCATTCCTAGCCTCAGAGTGTTGCGATCTCGAACAAGCAGACAAATGGAGCCATTAAATAATTTGAGAGATTGTAGGAAAGATTATGGGGATTCAAAACCCAGAACTCAGTGAACATCAACTCCAATACCTAAACAAAATAATCAACAAGATATTAGAGAAAACTAGAAATGGGAAGCTTAGATCATAGAGCTTGGAAACCCTAATTATGTCAAAGGAGGTGCCAAGATGAAGTACTTGGAAGGAAACGAGGTTGACATACCCAGTGCTACCAACAAGGTACTTAGTTATAGGTACTTCAAGGCTGAAAATTTCCTCCCTAGTGTCAAAGAGTTATTCGAGAATATCCAAAGGCAAAGAAGAGGAGGTCGAGGTATAAAAGAAAATTGTTGCTAGTTATTATGGCTACATGGATGAAAAGGACGAGATCTTGGAGAAAGTTGAGTGGCCCATGAAGGAGGAGATGCAAGCCAAAGCACTCAGGGAATGACTATTGAGAAGACGATCGTAACAACAATTTAAAAGGAAAAAAAAGGTAAATTTACAATCGACTTGAAACTTTTCACATGTAAATGGGCATAATGTTGTAAGACTTGGTAAGGCATGTGTACCATTAGGAAATTACTGGTAAGGTTTGGAGTTAAACCTAGGTGATACAAGGCATCCCAAATTACAAGGTACACTAGATATAAATTTTGAGGGGTTAGGGGCTAGAAGTGAGCGGTGTTGGTTCACTTGGTCGCTTTGGCTAGTTTTCATCAAGGAAAACCCAAGTCAAGTTTTAAGAGGAGATTTTTTGGTAAACTTGACTTGGTGAAAGAGTCAAAGTTACTTGGTCAATAGTGGTGGTTTTGGGCACATGGGTTTGGTTTCCCATGGTTTTGTGACAATGGATTGCATGTAATGAAGCACTTCAAAGGCTTTGGAAGAATTCATTGTAATGTTACAAGGATGTGAGCGGTGAAGGCTCACTTGGCCAGCTTGGCTTTGCCTGGCCAGCGAACAATAATAGAATATTCTATTAGCTAGTTTTTCCCCGAATTAGGGCTTTTTAGGATAAAACTTGTGCTTTTATATTTTGTTGTTGGTTATTTTAATCTTCTCTCAGTAAATTTAATTTTCTCCTAAGGAATTTAAACAAGCCCACCATGTCATCCTTCATAGCCCCCTTTACCGCTTTCATCTTCTTATTGTTGATTTCTGGTAGCATCAGATGTGCTCTAAGCCTAAACATTTGTAGGGAGGCTTGGGCACATGTATTCCACAATACCCATAAATCGTTTTGGGAAATTCCACCCAGAGACAGTTTTATTAAAAAAATTATTATTTTTAATAGGTGCCTAAGTCTAAACTTAGGAAATTAAAATAATTAAAGGGTATTAATCTAACTGTGGGTGAAATTTCTAGAAGAAGATGAGGATCAAGCCAAAATGATCTGAGCCATTGATTAGAATCTAATCTGGGTCGTTGGTTCTCAATAGAAGGATTATAAGAGGAGGCTTGGTGGGCATTTAGAAAATACATCGAATGGAGATCAGAAGATCGAATTTTTGAAGCACAGTAGTAGCCGGAAGAGGAATTCGAAGTGATATTTTGCAATGTGGGGTAGGGATAGTATCCGGAGGGAAGTTTTTCATGGGCTGGATAGTACAAGGCAAAGAGGCCAGAACGATGTCCAGAGAGTCTAACGTTGGGCCACATAGAGATACGCTATGGCAGCGCAGACCTTGAGAAGGAGATCAAATTCCTTCTAAGGAAATCGAGTTTCAGAAGACAGGAGCTGGGGTGTGAGACTGGGAGGCTAAGAGATGAAGTTTCTAGCCAGCAAAGGATCATAAGGAGGGGCAGTGCAGTCCCAAAAAAGGTGACGCAGAGACTGCGTGGGGTTGACGCAGTTCTGTGTAGAGGATGACGTAGTAGGGACACAAAGGCTCATTTCTAGCGAGATTAGAGCCAGTTCTTCCAGTAACAAGGTGAGATCGTCTCACTATTTATTTTGCCCAGTTTCTCTCTATATCAGATAGCCAGTTGGGCATCCAACGAATTGTACTCATAATTACTACTGCTTAATAATACAAACCCTCAGTTGCTGCACCAGTTTTCCTGCATTGGGTTTTTCCGGGGACTTTTGTCCAAAAAGAACGGTGTAATGTGTTCTGTATTTCTTTCTTGCTCAGTTTCTTGTTTCCGCTTATAGTTTAATTGGTGGAGACTGCAGTGTATTAGTTTTGGTGTTTACTGTAGGAAATAGTAAATAATTTGTTCAGTATTTAACAAATCAAAGGAACTTAATCAGTTGTTGCAGTGGTGATTCGAGGTTTCTTGAATTTTCACATGGTATCAGAGCTACAGGTGAAGCAAGAGAGCAAAGCCAAAAGAACCCAACGCTGAAGAGAAGGAGGGTCGAAGTGTTGCGTAAGCAACAAATCGAATGCCCAGAGGGATTGCGTAGTGCAGGCCAGGAGGGCAAAGATTTTCGAGGAAGGTCTCTCTTTGAGTGAGTCGATAGAGAGGTAAGACTTCGAGATCAAAGTTTTCCAGTGTCAGAGGGAGTAGCGCAGTAGCTTGAACAAAGAGGAAATTTTATGGTGTGATGCAATTTTCTGCAACAATTCCTGGGGCAAAAAATCGTCAGAAGGAAGAAGGGAGATTGTTGAGGGAATTTCATCCTCAAAGAATTCCTAGCCAGGGAATTCGATTTCTCTATTGCTGAGCAGCAGCAGAGAAGAGAAGATATACTAACTCCAACAGGGAGTGTGTAGGCCAGTCTAGTGCTGCGCAAAGGAGAGAGGGAGCAGTTCGACACTTTCATTGGCAGAGACGGCAGCAAATGGGTTGTCAGATCAAGATCGGTTTGAGGGAGCATCCAACTATGTCATCTGGAAGGCAATGAAATCATGCCTTCTAGATGAGCACGATCTCAAAACTTACATTGACAGTGTGGTAGTTGTACCTGTGGATCCAGATCTTCTCAAGAAGTACAAGGCCAAGAGGATGATCCTTGATGGAGTCAGGAATCATGTAGTGTGTCACATTTCCGGCAAGGATACTACTCGAAAAATGTTGGAAGCTTTGGCCACACTATACGAAGGATCTTCCGAGCAATGGAAGATGTACTTGGAGCAGAAGATGAGATCCACATAGATGCAGAAGGGGGAACACATTGATCTGTTCCTTATGAAGCTTTAGGAGATCCAACACTCATTGGCAGTTGTGGAGTCAACACCTCAGCTTACCGAGATGGTGAGGTTGGCCTTGAATTCAATCTTAGAAGATTGACAAGTGTTTGTCGAGAGTATCCTGGGCAGAGAAAGATTGTCAGATTGGGAAGGAATGTGGGCCGCTCTTTAGCAGGAAGAGATGAGGATAGACTTAGTCAAGTGCAAACTTAACAGTAGTAGCAGGAGCAGTGGGACGAAGCTAAAGGAGGAGGATGAGAATGCATCCCTTGCATCTAAGGGGCAGCAGGAGCAACAAAATAAGAAGAAATATGTTTCGAAGATCAAGTGCTTCTGGTGTGGTGAACTTGGTCACTACGCTATGCAGTGTCCTCTCAAGAAGAAGAACAAGGATGAGAAGCATTATCCGAAGGCTGCATCCGCATAGATCAAAGAGGAGGAGTTTTCCATGATTGCCCAGAGGTGTGGTGATATAGAACTGTAGTTCAAAAGAATTGCAGATGGGCAAGATCCTTGAGGAGTCCACCTCTTGGATCAATACCTTGCTACGGGAGCCCAAATCAGAAGTAGAAGGATGGACCAGTGTCAGTTGGTGTAGAGGAGTGTTAGAGTGACAGTTGCAGTGGCTAGGAGCGCCAGAGACTAAGCAGCACAGAGCTAGAGTTGGCAGCAGTGTAGTTAACACAGAGCAGAGTCAGCAGCAACACAGAGGCTTCAGAGGGTTAGAACTCCAACAACAGATGCATCATGTTGAACACCTATTCGGTAATTTTGGATTCTTTTCTGTTGTTGATGCAGTAGCAACAGCAGTTGGAGAAGGGTACAATGCAGATGCAGTGTTGGCAGTGGCAGGGCCAACAACAACACGGATGCAAAATTTGGGAGGGAGTTGCAGTATGGATGCAGTGTTGGCAGTGGCAGTGTCAACAATAGTACAAATGCAGCATTTGCGTAGTAGTTGGTGGGCAGCGATGTCAGACATCAACAACGCAAAGGGAGATGTTATAGAGAAGGGTGATGCTTCAACAAGTTGCATTACTAGAGCACATTCCTTGCTAAAAGGGAGTGTTGATTTTTGGGAGCATTAGATGTGCTCTAAGCCGAAAAATTTGCTGGGAGGCTTGGACACATGTATTCCACAATACCCAAAAATCATTTTGGGAAATTCCACCCGGAGACAGTTTTATTAAAATAATTAATTATTTTTAATGGGTGCCTAAGTCTAAACGTAGGAAATTAAAATAACTAAAGGGTATTAATCTAACTATGGGTGAAACTTCTAGAAGAAAATGAGGATCAAGCCAAAATGATCTAAGCCATTGATTAGAATCTAATCTGGGCCGTTGGTTCTCAACAGAAGGATTATAAGAGGAGGCTTAATGGTCATTTGGAAAATACATTGAGTGGAGACTAGAAGATCAAATTTCCGAAGCACAGCAGTTCCCGGAAGAGGAATTCGAAGTGATCTTTTGCAATGAGGGGCAAGGATATTATCCGGAGGGAAGTTTTTCCTAGGCTGGAGAGTACAAAGCAGAGAAGGCAAGACGACGTCCAAAGAGGCTAACGCTGAGCCACACAGAGCTATGATGTGGCAACGTAGACCTTGAGAGGGAGATCAAATTCCTGCTGAAGAAATCGAGTTTCAAAATCTGGGAGTCGGGGTTTGAGATCGGGAGGTTAAGAGCTGAAGTTTCCAGCCAGTAAAGGATCAGAAGGAAGGGCAACGCAGTCCTAGGAGAGGTGACACAGAGACTGTGTGGGGTTGACGTAGTTCTATGTAGAGGCTGATGCAAAAGGGACGCAGAGGCTCATTTCTAGTGAGATCAGAGTCATTCTTCCAGTGACAGGGTGAGATCATCTCATTGTTTATTTTGCCCAATTTCTCTCTGTATCGAAGAGCCAGTTGGGCATCCAACGAATTGTACTCAGAATTACTACTGCTTAGTAATACAAACCCTCAGCTACTGCATCGGTTTTCCAGCATTGGGTTTTTCCGGGGACTTTTGTCCAAAAACAACAGTGTAATATGTTGTGTATTTCTTTCTTGCTCAATTTCTTGTTTCCGCTTATAATTTAATTGGTGAAGACTACAGTGTATTAGTTTTGGTGTTTACTGTAGGAAACAGTAAATAATTTGTTTAGTATTTAACAAATAGGAGGAACTTAATTAGTTGTTGCAATGGTAATTCGATGTTTCTCAAATTTTCACACTTATCGCACTTTAAAGCACTTTAAACAAGTCCACCATGTCATCCTTCATAGCCCCCTTTACCGCTTTCATCTTCTTATTGCACTTTAATACTATAATTTAATTACATTAGGGCCCCACCTATACCATAAAAATTATCTTTTATAAAAATGAGACATCATTTGGTAATGGATGTTGGAAATTCAACCACTAATGTTTCTAAAACAAGCCACCCCCTAACTAGGGTTATGAATCCAAAAATATAGGCATCTTTGTTGAGTTTTATGGTTTGTCCACTCTTACCACAATCCCAACTCTCTGTCCTCCTCATCCTACACTACCCATAGACCCAAATCACCTTCTTTTCAATGCAGTCCCTCGAGCTATGACACCACCTTCATGGACTCTAGCATAGACTAGCCAAGAAACTCCTGGCTAGGAATTACTTGGATTCTCAACTATCACTAATTGTTATAAATTCCTTTAATTCCTCGGGTACACATGGTTTCCTCTTCCATAATTCATTAAAATAATAGAAGCTTACCTGGGTGCTCAAACAAGTCTTACCATAAAACCTTTGGTAAAAGACCAAGAATCCACCAATGACAACCAAAAACCATGGAATATGTAAGCATGTTCCCAACTTAACACATGGAAAAATTTGATTCTTCTTCTTCTTCTGATATGTGTCCAGACTCATAGTAGCCTCCTTTGCCAGATGCTTTGAGGGCAGCTTCTCTCCTATCTGATGGTCCTCCTTTCCTCATCTCATAAGCAGTTAGAATTCCATGCAGCTGTGACATTTTAAGATTTTGAAGATTCTCCTTTTCTTCTATTGCAGAAACTTTAGATTCAAACCTAGGGGACAAAGATCTTAGAACTTTTTCAACTACACGACTTCCTTTACTTCTTCACCCAAATTTTTCATACAATTAACAATCTTCATCTACACGAAGAAAATAGTTAGCCACGCTTTCATCATTGTACATTCTGAGATTTTCATACTGAATTCTGAGGGTTTGAAGTTTTGCTCGTTTACCTGATCATCTCCTTCATAGCTCAGAACAATCTTGTCCCATATTTCCTTAGAGATTTATACTGCATGACTTTGACAAATTCAGATTGTGATAAACATCCTAATAAATTATTGACCGCCTTTGCATTCGTTTTCATATTTCTTCTTCTCAGCCGGATCTGTGGGAGTTGATGCTGGAAAGTATTCTGTATCTATGGATATCCCAGACTTCAGTACCCAGAGATTGAAGATAGGCAGTAACTCTTACCTTCCAGTATACGAAGTTTGTCCCATCAAAAACCGGTGGCCTGATTGATGCTTCCCTCTCGTAGTTGCTCATGATGAAAGATCTTCCTTCAAGCGATCAAGCTCCTTCAGAAGGACCTTCTCTGATACCAATTGTTGGAAATAATACTGAGAGGGGGGGTGAATCAGTATTATCAGGTCAAATATTCCTTTTCTAAAACCAAATTGTATACGCTACCTTAGTTAATTAAACCCGTGTATATACACAACTATTCAGAAGGAAAACCGCGTATACAAAGCAAACTTTTGATTTACTTTAACTTTCTGATGATGATAGTTAATCTGTGATGCAGAATCAAATAACAAGTAACCAAAAACAGTAAAACAGAGCAAAAAGACAACCACACACAAGAACACAAGATATAAGGTGCAAACCCAATGTGGGTGAAAACCAACTGCTGCAATTCGTCTCTATCTTTCTTTAATTAGAAACTTCTGTTTACAATGTACTGGTACAGTCCTTTACCAGTACGCAGGCTGTAACCTGCAGAGAGCTACAACTCTCTCTCGTTTTCCAGCTTCTCCTGGAAGGGAGCTACAACCCCCTTTAGCTCTTGCACTAGCCAAGATACTAGTACGTAGGTGCTGGCCTACAGAAGGCTACAACCTTCTCTTTCTTCCAGGGACCACGTTTCATCAATTTTCAGACTGGATCCATGAGCATCAATCAACCATTAAGAACTTCTTCATCAACTAATCACTTTTCACCAATTAGATCTGAATCAAGTAGATATTTCTCTGACAGTTGTACCCAAAACACAGTACCAGTAACCACACACCAAAACAGAACCCAGAACACAGCAGCAATGAACAGAAGCAGCAAGATCACATATTAAAACATATACACTACTTTATCATCCTGAAACATGCGAGCATACGCTTCTGCGTATGAAACAACCTTCGTATACGCGTTATTACTTCAATGAACCTGCGTGTATACACGCCTTAGCTTCACTGAACCTACGTACAGATCTATAAAGGATAATTCACTCTTTCAGATATTCAATCACTAATTAACCCAGATTATCAGACTTATAGATCAAGCAAGCGCCACATCTAGCAGATCAAAATCATATAAAGATACTATCATTCAAGCTTAAAGATTATGACCCATGAATAGGTCTTATCCTTCTTTTGCGCTAAGGTTCCTCCTTCATTCAGATCCAGATCTGCATCACAACCCAATTACCAATATACCAACACTTTATCAGATATTCAATAATAATGCGGATGATCCTTTGCCACATGATCTCCTTCCTCTTTTATAGACTTAGGCCTTCCTCAATACCATGGTCCAAAACCATAACATTTCAATACCATGAACCCAAAACTAGGGATCAACACATCTAATGAGACGCCATGGTCCAAAACATAGGTTCAAATCCCAAGGACTAACTACCATGGACCAAAAGTATGATCCCCAACATATACGCTCTTTTTCAACGTATAACCCACGTGTATACGCGTCTTTGTTTAGATGAACCTGCGTATATGTCTTTTTCTTCTCTCTGAGTGCCTGAACTGAGATCTGTTACCAAAGAGAGTTGCCATCAAGGACAACACCTACCATAGCACCAAACCTGCGCCATAATGCCAACACAACCCTGATCGCAGTCTTAGAAGACTGGGAGGTGTTTGTCCAGAGCATACTGGGCAGGTCAACCCTTCCAGATTGGGAGGAACTGTGGGCAGCCCTTCGCCAACGACAACGGGGTCAGAATCAAGGAGGAAGAGGAGGATGTTGCCCTAGCATCTGAGGGAAAGCACGAGAAACGGAAGAAGAAGGACCTCTCCAAGGTCAAATGCTTTCAATTTGGGGAACTAGATCACTATCCGAGCTTGTGTCCAAGGAAGAAGTGCAAGGGAGAGGCTTTCGAGACCAAGGTTGCGCCATCAAGGGCAGAGAAGGAAGTGGAGACAGATGATGACTGTGCCATGAGTGCTCACACGCCACTTGAGAGGATGTGGGGAGACATCGTGCTGTAGTTAGACAGACTACAGGCAATGAGGGGTAGGATCCTCGAGGTACCCAGCCTCTTGGATTATACCTTGCTACAAGAGCCCCGAAAAGGAGTAGCTGTACTGGCGGATGTCAGTAGAGACGGATGCAGATGGAGCGACAAAGGGAGCTACAGTGAAGGATTCCTAAGACAGCGTGAGGCAGCAGTGTGAGATGCATGGAGTCATTGCAGCAGCGCAGAGGTCAAAGATGGGGCACTTGTCAGCAATAGAGGGAGTTTCAGCATCATGGGTGTCTCTAGCCTGACAAAGATGTCAGAGTTGGGAGATCAATTACTTACTTCTTAGTAACTGAGTTGTAGTGCAACAATTAGCAGTGGCAGTGTTATGGGCAACACGATGCAGCATGAAGAGAGGGGCTACCGTACGGATGCAGCAGTGGCAGTGGTAGGACCATGGGCAGCAGTACATGATGTAGGAGTGCAAAGAATGTTGGGCAGCAAGCCTAGCATCAACACAAGGACCGATGTCAGATAATTAAGGTGATGCTCAGTTAGGAGTATTACTAGAGCACAGTCCTTCCTAAAAGGGAGTGTTGATTTGGGGTAGCATCCGATGTGATCTATCCACGAAAATTGGTAGAGAGGCTAAAACACATGAGATCTCCAATACCCAGAAATGGTTTGGGCATATTCTAAACAGTTTGGGAGATATCAAAATAATTAATATTTTTAATGGAGTCCCTAAGTCTAAACTTAGGGAAAATAAAATATTAATGCGAATTAATATAAAACTATGTTAGAAGGGTCCAAAAGTCATGGATCAAGCTAGATTTAATCTTAGCCGTTAATTAGGGACTTAATCTCGGCCGTTGAAATGTCAACGAGGAAAGTGTAAGAGGAGGCTTGAGGGTCACTTGGAGAATACACCAAGTTGATCAAGAATTCAATTTTCTGGGGTAGGGCTTGCTGAGGAAATTGAAGGAGTGATCAGAGTTGCAATTGAGGGGAAATGAATGCAGTAGCAGAGAGGCAGAGATAGTACCGGGAGCGTCAGCGCAGAAGTCAGGAGACGATTGACGCAGAGCCAGCTAGAGGCCACGCTGAAGCAGCCACAGGCCATGCAGAGGCAGCCAGGAGCTACGCAGAGTTGGGGAGGGCCAGCATGGGAGACGCAGAGCCTACAGAAGCTGACATAGAGCCCCGAGAGGCTGACGTTGGGTAGACACTGGGCCAGAGAGGCTAACGCAAACCCTAGAGGTTGACGCTGGGAGATTTCGAGGGGCATATTGGGGCTGATATTTGTCTCCGACTGAGAGGTACTACTGCCGAGGGCATTCTCTGTTGGGTGAGCCATTTATGGCACCCAGTTTGTATTCTGAAACTGCTTAATAATAAAACCCTCAGATAGTTGCACCAGTTTTCCCACATTGGGTTTTTTCAGGGACATTAGTCCAAAAATAACGGTGCCACTTATGTGCTTGTTTTTCTTTCAGTTGATGACCTGTATGTGTTGAGACTATACTTGTATTTATTTTCATTATTTACATGGTAAATAACTTGTTAATTAACGGATCAAGTAGGAAGAAATAAATCAGAAAGTACAGGAAGGATTTCTAACAGTTAGACTTAGAAATTAACCAATTTTCCTAATTTTAGACTTAGGAAACATTAAAAATTAGGTTAATAATCTAATTAAGTCATCTTTAGGTGTTATTTCCATAAACTATTTCTATGTTTTGGAGATTTCATGCATTCTAGCCTCTCCACCAAATGTCGTGGCTAGAACACATCCAATGCTACAAAAGCTAACACTCCCCCTTAGCGAGGACTATGTTCTACTACTGCACATCCTGCCACAACACTCTGTCTCTGTACAATCTCCTGTCACATTGTTGATGTCTGGCCATACTGCCCAACAACCACTACGCAACTCTGATGCTACAGCTATGCTGCTATTAACATTGCCATACTGCTGACAACACTGCATCTGCATTGCAACTACTCATCTGTCGCCGCTGCAACTGCAACTAAGAAGCATCCTAAATACTTAATCATCTGTGTTCAGTATGATGCATTTGTCTCCTGAGTCTCTGACTGCTACTAGCATCTGCACTGTCACTGAAGAATCTGCATTGCTGCTAACTCTGCACTGAACCACCTACTCTGCTGTCAAAAATGCTCTGCGCTCCTCAACATCTGACTGCTACTAGTCTGCAATTGTCACTTTGGTACTAATTGCATCAACTGCCATTGATCCATCCTGCTACTGAATATAGTGGGGCCCCATAGCCAGGTAATGATCTTATGAGGTGGACTCCTCAAGGACCCTGCCCAATCTATGTAGCTCTTTGGGGATTTTTATCCACTAACTGTAGGTAGTTTATATAGGAGAAATTTTTTCTCCTAGATGGTCCTCATGCAGAAGCCAGCAACCCCTTGTAGCCACCAGATAGTTCGATGTGCCATTGTCTCTGCCGCTTGAGCTAGCCATGTGGTCCCTCACCCACTTGTTATGATTGTATGTTTTAAGGTGGACCTCCTGACCCCAAAGGTATGTCTTTTCATTGGTATAGTTAAGCAATTTCTTTACTTGTCATGGGCACTTTTGGGCATGGATTGGTGGGGGGATTCAACGAAAAGAGTGGGTTAGGTTTGCACTCTTGTCTCCATTTCCCGATTTCGTGGTTAACCTTGTATCCTAGTCTCGTGGGATCTCCTTTACTAGCTATTAGCTCTAGGGTTGCCACTACATGGGAAATCCCAACTTTGGTTGCATGGTCCCGCTTCTCGACACCATATGCATCACCCTCCCCCCCCCCCTTTGCACTCATTTTAGTCCCATTCTCATCTCTTTTCCCATCCGGGTTCACATGTGTCCATTGGGTCCACACAGGGTTAGCCTCCCCCACCCCTTGTCCACACCTTGAGTCGGGCCTGAAATAATGCCCCAGAGGTCGATGCAGCTAAAAAGAAAATAAAAAGCATAATTTGGCCACTCTCAACAAATTATGTACCACAAAATGCAAAAGATGGGCAGGACATACAAATTTAGCATGTGGGCAAAAGCCAAACATGAGCTCTACCCCTTATCCATGGCCATCACCCTGGTTCCTATGGGCCCTAGATGAGCCTCCTCCATCATTAAGGAACCCATGATTGTCCAGACCCCTAGTGCGCGATGAACCGCCCCTCCTTAAGGGGGTATCCACTGTTATATACTATGCATCATGCTCTCATCCCTTGGAGCCCCGAGCAGTTATGAAGAAAAATCAATCAAAGGAAAAAGGCATATGAATAAGGGTAGAAAAATAAAGGCCAGGGTAACTCATGTACCAAATCTGCTCCCTCCTACACTCACATGCCTAGGTGTGGGCTTTCCCTATTATAGCTACCCTTGAACCATAACATATGGTCTAGATGATTCCCTGATCCCCATTATGGAAGGGCATGCCATCGTGAAGTGCCCCATTGGTTCCATGACTTGTAAGCTCTTTTACTTGATTATTCTGATGATTTTTTATATTAGATGTCATGGGGATGCATTGGACCTTATGCAGGATTGTAGGTAGGTCTCCATTTGGGGCTTGGTCTACCCATACAGGGTCCTAGCCCTCCAGAGGGCCACATTGGCACTTGTACGGAGAGCGTTAAGAGCCATGGGCCTCCACCATAACAGAGAGTACTTCATGGATCCCCAACACCACTTGTTGATTGCTCGTGTTCCACCTTTTGGATGAGGATGATGCACCTAGTTCACCATGTCGAGATGGCTCCACACATGCACCATACTTGGCAGAAGTTCCAGGGTCTAAAGGATGTCTCCCGTTGCAGAGGGAGGGCTTATGTTATCATCCTAGCCTTTACAGATGATCTACATGTGTTTTTGATCCACTTGGAGACCCATGAGGATTTCCTTGTGCCCCCACACCCACTTGGGAGCACCACATGTTCTTGCTTGGAAAACAAGGGCCAACCCCATGTCCACTATGTTTAGAGTCCATTTCTACATCATGACACCCCTTGGACTTCATTAGGCCTCCTCAAAGGCCTGAAAACTCACTATATTTATCATTTTTCCTTCTTGGGAGGCTTATTCTTATGGTATTGAGCAATTTTGGTGGGCTTGTCACCAAAGGTATTGTTATTATGCACATTATTTTATTCTAGGGTTAGTCCAAATTAGGCCATTCAATCCCTTAGAGGATTGTATAAACAAAAGAGAGGCATTCTCTCTCATTCATCATCACTTGGATTGGGTTATTAGCTCTTGTGAGATTTTCGCTATCCCTTTTGGAGGACAAGTTTGGATGATATGAATGAATTTTGATGTTTGGATTTCTCTCTCTCATCTTGGATCTTCATTATTGGCATAATGTGATGATTGGATATCCTCTTTTGTACATGTAAGTGCTATTTTCATGATTATTGTTGTTATTTACTTTTGTCACATGAATGTTGCTGAGATTTTCGCTATACAAGTCTGAAATTTACTGCTTTTCTATATGAATTGGTGGAAATTGTGATCTTTTATAGCGTTGCATCTTTTCATGGGCCATGTTTGAATGGATGAATGTTCCTATAGATAATTTATGTTAAATGCATCTGATAAGTCACCCATTACTGCAAATCGAAGTATAAAGACCTTGAAGTAGCTACTCACATGCCCTAATGCCATGTGAAGTTGTTTGAAGGCCTCCTTGATTAGGTGAACTCTTTCCAAACCATAACTTCTCCTTGACTCCATCTCCCCCAAAGGAAAAAACACTAATCCTCCATAGGTGATCACTTTCAAAGCTTATTTCTCTCACCTCTCCTTCTACTTCTTGGCCTAACCATCATAGGTCATCTAGGGCATCGCTTATTTCAGGTTATAGCCATCAAAAGACTTCAATATCTTGCCCTCTACTACGTTGGGGTTTTCTCTAGAGACTCACCAAGTTACATGAAATTCCAACGGTGGGATCTCAAGATATTACAAGCCCTAGCCCGAGGATTGTCTCTTTCCCTAGGTTTCCCTTGGCTAGTGACTTCATTTGGGTTCATTGTATTCTATTCCAAGAAAAATTGTGTATTGATCCTCTTCTCCTCCACAATTAGGTCAATCCCCTCGGTTGATCGATTCCATACCGTTGACCTAGTATTGGGTTTGCTTGCCCTTATGTGGTCCCACAACCTATCAACTCCAATTTCACAAAGATCACATAAAATCGAAGTCTCCATAAAGATCTCTAGGTCTAGGAACCATCTTAACAAGGCATACTCTCAAAACCTAACCCTATGGATCCTCTTGGCCCTTCCAAGAGAGCCCATCACATTGCTTCTAAAGCAAGCAACCCATCTAATTGAGTTTCTCTTGTGAATATGCCTGGGAATCACTCTCCATCCTCTTATTGGCCTATTCATCTAGTGATTTCCCTTTATACTGGGTGTCCTCCCATCAGTGAAAGTTCATAAAGAGTAGGGAGCCTTAGTTGAGGTGACAATAGGTTATCGCTCCATTGTTTCCCTTGACCTAGTAGTTGATCATTAGGATTTCCTCCTACAACCCCTGCTAGTTTGAGTGGTAACAGGGCTACAACACTAAATCACCCCACCTCACTCTTGGAGGTATATCTGCGAACGTAGAAAACTCTTCCTCTAGCCTAGAGGAAAGCTTGTCTATTACCGCTGAGGCGACCTACTGGTCCTGCTTCTCCTTCTTGTCCTTCTTCTTGAGAGGACACTGGGTACTGTAGTGACCAAACTCGCCATACTTGAAGCACTTGACCTTTGATAGGTCCTTCTTCTTTTTCTCCCCCTGCCCCTGACTGGGACCCTTTGATGTAAGGGCCACATTCTCCTCTTCCTTCTGACTCTTCACGGTCTTGTTTCTTCTACTGTTGATGGTGCTCTTTACTTGAGCTCGTCTTAATTCCTCCTGCTGTAGATCAACCCACATTTTGTCCCAACTAGGCAAGGTGTCTTTGCCCAATATGCTTTGAACAAATACCTACCAGTCCTATGAGACACTATTTAGTGCCAATCGTACAAGCTTTGTACATTGGGGCACCTCCCCAAAGGCTACTAGCTTATCTTTGACCTCCTGAATCCAAGTGAAGGGATCGATGCCTTCACCCTTCTCCATCCGATGCATCTCAGTTTTTCTTTTAGGATGATCCAGGTGGATGTTGGTGGCCACCCACCTATCCCATTTGGACCCCTACAACTATCTCTTTCAGTCTTTTCAGTTTCCTAAATTGTAGCACAGTTTACTATTTTTAGCAGTTTTTCGGGTCCTGAACTTCCGAAGCCATTTTAAGGCCCTAAACGATGTTTTTTGGGAAATATGGGGGAAACATGGGTCAATGGACCGATGTTGCCCTTCCCAAAGTTGTAGTTCTCGGATAGATATTTCTAACGAGCTATCGTACGCGTCAAACGGAGATCATATGCCAAAGTTACGACCTCGGGAAGTTGATGTACCAATTTACCCAAACGGGGCCCACAGTTTGGCATTTCATCTTCTAGGGTTAGGATTTGGAATGTTAAGGGTTTTCCATTGTTTCTCAACAATAAATAGGCCTTTGAGCCTCATTGTAACACAGTTTAGAATAGTTCAGAGGCATGTAGCCGCCACATCTCTTCTCAGAGATAAGCTACCATCACCCTAGCTGGTTTATTTCCATTTCTGGTTGTAAGCATATTTCAGTATCTTCCATTAATGAAATGAAGTCTTATTTCCGCTGCATCTTTTTGTTTATGGTTATCTCTGTAATTTGTTGCGTTCCTGTTTAAATCCGAATCAATGGTATTAGAGCGGCCTGCTTTTTCTTTGTTTTTCTTTGCATGTCCCCAACGAGGTCGGGATATAAGGAGTTAGGGCTTGAACTGGTCGAACCTTTGCAAGACCAGCCTCGCAAATCCCGACG
>APFE031038975.1:42552-69036 GCA_000404065.3 Pinus taeda
TATCAAAATCTTGCTCGAAGAAGCCCTCGAGCAACAAAGGAACGCGATGATGGATAGCTTTGCGCAGATCCTTCAGCGGCTACCCAGAGGCGACGCATCGGCTTCCAGCAACTACTTTGGAAATGCCACGCCCTTTAAGGTACAAGTTAATTTTGAAATTCCCATATTGGAGGGTCAAATAGACGCAGATGCCGTAGATAAATGGTTAAATCTGCTAGAAGGATATTTTTTTGTTCATTAATTTTCAAGTCGGGAAAAGATTGTTTTCGCTCTTCTCAAAGCAGCCCCCCACATCAAGGACTGGTGGGAAACCTACTGCGAACAGAAGGATGAAAGCACAGGCTCACTATTTTCAGCTGCACCCACTTGCGATTCATTCCGAGATGCCGTCAAGGAACAGTACTACCTTGTCAAAAACTATGAGGACAAATACATAAAGTGGACCACGCTGCGGCAGGGACGGGACCAAGATGTGCCTGAGTTCACAAACATTTTTCACACCCTTCGCACACAATTGGGTATCAAAGATTCTGAGCTGCATCTGCTACTCAAATACCGCGGTTGCCTACACAGATACATCCAGGAAGAGATGGAGTTCTTGAACATCTCCTCACTCGGCACAACATACCGAGACGCTATCAAAATCGAGCAAAAGTTCAAACAAAAGAAGCGAGACTTTGGATCTGCAAATCCAAAGGACAAAGCCAAGGCAGGGTGACCCAAGCAACCCGTCAAAGCCGCAAGAAAAGAACAACACCACGAAGACGAAGAAGGACACAGGAAAGTGGTGTGAGTTCCACAAGAGCCCCACTCACAACACAAGTGAGTGTCGGACCAAGCAGTCGATGGTGGCCGAGTTGAAGGCTTCCGAATTAGATGCATGTTTCGACCTTGAGCCAGAATACAACAAGGGGAATGGAAAAGGGAAGAAGATCATTGATGCGGATCCCAGCACCACTATTGCCACCGCCAAGATCCAGAAGAATGAGCCCAAAGACCCAGAGGAGGGGAAACGTCTTTTCCACTCACAAATGTGGGTGAAGGGTTCGCCACTGCAATTCATTGTCGACAGTGGCAGCCGAAAGAACCTCGTTTCAGTAGAGGTCGCGAAGCGGTTGGGCCTACCGACTACACCACACCCACAGCCGTACAGTGTCAGGTGGCTTCATGAAGGACGAGATCTCAAAGTTCGCCAACAGTGCCGCCTTCCCTACAACATCAATCCCTTCACAGACGAGGTATTGTGTGATGTTACACTTCTGGATGTTTGCGATGTACTATTAGGCCAACCATACTTGTGGAGGCGACATGTTGTGTATGAGTCAAGGCCTCGCGCTATCATTATTTCTTTGGATAATTCATTATACAGGATACCAGAGGTAGCCCCACCTACCGCCACCTCTTTAATCACTGCTAAGAAAGGCAACAAGCTCATCTCACATACTAGGAAATTTATTTTCTGTCTGGTTCGCTCCCAAAGTAAGGGGAAGATCGTTGCTACATCCATGACCCCTGCAAAGGGTTCCTCCACGCAACAGTAGCAGAAAAGGGATACGGTCATGACAGAACACAGGAACAGCTTCTCCTCACACACAGGGGTACCACACAAGTTTCAGGTGGGCGACAAAGTTTGGATGCATCTGCAGAGAGAACGCCTTACCAGAACCCATCAAAAACTCAGACCACTCCGAAATGGTCCTTACACCAGTACCAAGGCTATGGGCAACAATGATTTGAAGCACAACATTCCTCCATTCCTTCACTTGCATCAAGTGTTCAATGTGGACCATTGTCGACCATGCTTTCCACCATTTTTGGACACATCAGAGATTGCAGAACAACTCACCAGAGACCTAGCTCAGTAAAAGCTTCCTCATCTCAAGGAGGAACTCAACGCAATGTGGACCATTGATTCCTAAGGGGGGAGGAATGATCTAGGTGGATGTTGGTGGCCACCCACCTATCCCATTTGGACCCCTACAACTGTCTCTTTCAGTCTTTTCAGTTTCCTAAATTGTAGCACAATTTACTATTTTTAGCAGTTTTTCGGGTCCTAAACTTTCGGAGCCATTTTGAGGCCCTAAATGACGTTTTTTGAAAAATCTGGGGGAAACATGGTTCCATGGACTAATGTTGCCCTTCCCAAAGTGGTAGTTCTCGGATAGATCTTTCTAACGAGCTATCGTACGTGTCAAACGGAGATCATATACCAAAGTTACGACCCCAGGAAGTTGATGTACCAATTTACCCAAATGGGGCCCGCAGTTCGGCGTTTCATCTTCTAGGGTTAGGTTTTGGAATGTTAAGGGTTTTCCATTGTTTCTCAATAATAAATAGGCCTTCAAGCCTCATTGTAACACAGTTCAGAGGCATGTAGCCGCCACATCTCTTCTCAAAGATAAGCTACCATCGCCATAGCTGGTTTATTTCCATTTCTGGTTGTAAGCATATTTCAGTATCTTCCGTTATTGAAATGAAGTCTTATTTCCCCTGCATCTTTGTGTTTTAGGTTATCTCTGTAATTTGTTGCGTTCCTGTTTAAATCCAAATCATAGGAACATCTTTCGTTGATCGGAAGTACCTTGATATATCTGGGTCAGAGCATCCCACATTTGTTTGGCAACATCTTTTCCAGATATATGTGAGACTATATGGTCTTGGACTCCATCCAGGATAAACCGCTTTGCCTTCGCCATCTCCTTCCTATATTCGTTTAGCTGATCTACATCTTGGGGAACTGCCACAACGTTGTCTATGTAGAGGTTCAGGCCATATTCATCTAATATGAAGGACATCCTAGCCTTCCAGATGACATAGTTGGAGGCTCCCTCCAACCTATCCTGATCTCTCAATCTAGTTGTGGCCATCTCTGAATCTATTGAAAACTTCCTCTTTCCCTTTGCTCGGTTGTTGCTCTGCTACTCGCACTCTTTTCGGGAATGCGTAGATCTTCTAGTTGCTACTGCCAATTTGCAACTGGAAAATTAGATTTCATGGCTAGAAACCGTCTGAGAGAAATTTTCCCTCTTTTGTGTGTACTTTTATCTTCCACTCGACGTTGATTCTGCTACTGGAAACTATTGCAAAACCATCTGCATCCAACCAGAAATCTACTCAGTGAAAATCTGAGTTGTTGCTACTCCCTCTGACTATTGGAATCACAATCCTGGGCAATTTGACTTTTCTGCAACCTTGACACTGAAAATCAAATTTTTGCCCCTACAATCTGGCTTGCCTGTCAATGAATTGCCCAACCTCTAGGAATTTCAGCCTGTTGTTCCTTTTGAGCAACGAAATTCTCTCCTCCGCTTCTGAGCTTCTTGAGTGATCACTCACGCTCTGATACCATGTGAAAATTTCATCTATCACAACAAATGGAAATTATTTTTCTAATTGTTTATTTATTTAACAATTTATTTGTTGTCTGCTATGGAAAATATCAAATAATTCACACTGTGATTTCACAAATAAAACTATGGAAGAAAATAGCGTTGGAAACTAAGAAAATCTAGCACACACATAAAAATATGATAGTTATTTTTGGACAAATGTCCCCAGAAAAACCCAACACTGCTAATCAAGACGTACTACCTACTGTTGGCTAGGAAAACGTCTCTCTGACACTATGGAACCTCTTCCTGCCCTCTAGAACTGAGAACGTCTTCCTTCCCAACAAATTGAATTGCTTTCTTGAGGCTCTTTGCTGCCTCTATGCAGCCTCCTGGAGAAAATATTGGCTTCTCTGTAATTGCACTCATTGGATTTGAAAAAACTTCCTCCAACTTCACTCTCCCTACCCCTTACTATCTCTTCTTCAATCTCTGGCTCTATAGCAATTGTTGCTACTCTCTAGAAATTGATCTACCAAGGAAATTGAACAGCTGAAGTGTCTTCTCCAAGTGCCCATTGACTTCTTCTTATAATCCTCTGTTTGGGCACCAACAACCATGATTAAAACTTAATCAAGGGCTAGGATCATATCGAAGTCAATCTGTGTGAGTTTCTAGACTACTCTCACCTTGAATTAATTAATTCTGACTAATTAACCAATCTTTCTAAGTTTAGACTTAGGAAATATCAAAAAATAGGTAAATAATCTAATTAAGTCATCTCTAGGTGGAATTTCCAAAAACGATTTCTGGGTTTTGGAGATCTCATGCATTCTATCCTCTCTATGAAATTTTGTGGCTAGTGCACATCCGATGCGACAAAAACTAACACAACCCATCAACAAACTAGTGAAGATCTCATATATTTAGTGGAGCACGAAGTTTTAGTAGAGGTAAGTTTTCACAAGAGTTTAAATTTGGAAAGGGTGTTCATATAGCAATAATATATGGTGGAAGCATATAACAAAGGTTGAGTCTCATTATCGATCCAATTATATTTGGTTATGGTTATGTTTAGATGGTTCATGACTTGTTACTAAATTTTTTTAACATAGTTTGGGTTATATAATTCGAATTAATCATTCAATGCAAGAAATCGATTGACACATGAAATTATTGCATGATGCAATAATAGGGAATCCCGGTTGGCTCAAACCTTGACACATAGACGCACCATAAGTTGATGTACACATTTCACACAATATGATCATGACCCACTCCAAGCATGTGGATATGTGGTCTGACAGTGCACAATACTTTATTCAAACACAAGAGTGTCCAATACAAAAAAGCATAAGCACCCGATTACATAATAAATAAAGCATATTTTGATCAAAAGCCCACCTTCCAACATTTACTTTTGGAAAATGCACTAAGTAACACATGATTGATGCAGGTGCCAAAGATATGAAAGGCACGCCACATCAGCTACTAGTGGCTCTCAAGGGCCGCTAGCTATCAGTTGGAAGAGATGAATAGGAAAATTGTTTCTTCTAGGGGTCACTCACTTTTGGTGGGTAATAGTACCAGTGAGGAAAAAAACATCTACCATGAGTATGTAGCTTCTCAATTAATGAGAGAAGAATGAAAAAAGAAAGGAAAGGAGGCAAAGAAAAAGGAAAGAAAAGTGGAGAAGGCATTAGGGTTGTACTAACAATGTCAGGAACCAAAAAGTTAGAGGAATGATATTTTGGATTGATGATTAAGCAATCCTATAGCTGCAGTCTATAGGATGTACCAACCAATGCCAATATTCCAAGGAAGTGACAGGAGAAAGGAGGATGGTGACTAGTCCCATAGAGAAAGAAGTTATCTCAAGTCGGGCCCTACTTGAGACAACAATCTAAAGAGAACCAATCACTAGTGAGGTGACAAAAAATATAGGAGACAAAAGGTGAAAAGGGAGAGAGAGCCAGAAGGAAAAAAATGGAAATGATTAATTCTCATCATTGCTATGAATGATTAGCAAGTTACATAAGGATTTCCAAATCTAATAAAAAATCCCTCATGCCCGATCTTTGATTCAAGGCAATGTTACATGGATTTATTGTATGGAATATGGTAGCAAGCAGGTATAAGCAAAGAAAAATGAAATAGGAAATGAAATATATACCCATGGCTAGAATTTGATGATTTCTTGGAGTGAGGAGCACTTATGGACCATTTCATCACTTGCTTGATGGAAATTGATCATTCTTGGACAATAATCATTTTGGAGAGTTTATATTCCCACATGCATGGGTTATTTTGGCATTTTTATTATGCTTTTGAGCTATCTCAAGGTCGGCTAACCTAGTTGTACACTTCAAGTAATTGTTTTTAGGCTTTACTTGTAAAATTATGGAAAAGTGACTTGGTTACCCTCATAAAATAGACCGGAGTCACTTTCCATTGTTCATCATCATCATTCACTCACTTCTTCTTCTCTAGAGGAGGGTAAATTAGCTCGTGTCTTTCTTTTTGGACACAATATGATCATTTATAGAGCAAATTTTCTTCGTAAGGAGATTTTTGCATGGAGAGACTTTTGGGATTGATGAAGTGATTCCTATTGGAAATGTGTAAGTTTATTGTCACATTTTCTTCCATTTTGCATGCTATATTTCTGAAATTAGGGATTCTATGAGTACCATACTAACAAGTGCAATATATTTTCTTGAAATCTTGATTCTTGATGGCATGTACAATTTGTTTTGCAAGAATCCATCAAATGAGCTTCGTTCATGCATCCTTTGACCTCAAAATATTCCACATAGAGAAGTTGCTAGGGGTTTCTAAGTAAAGAAATTCAACATTTCACCCTCATCATCCAAAGCCTTATGTCATTGACCTTTCCCTAATTGTCTCCATTGCCCAACTAGATAAAGGCTCTAATCTAGTAGGTGTTCATCATTATAAATCTTACTTTCTTCTTTAATTTCATGGTAACTAGGGTTGGGTTGGCTTAGCTTAAAATATGAATTTTATCACAATTTTATGTCCATATGTTATTTCCCTATTGGAAGGGATTGCAATTAATAAATAATAAAAGGAAAAATCTAGCATTAATTGAATACTTTAACCTTAAAATTAGGGTGGATGTCCTGGTATTTATTATTTTCATATGCATTTTCAGCCATTTGAAACTATCATTTACTTAACCCTAGCTTGCCTCCTTCATATCTTGTTGGTCCTTTGTTGATATTATTCCTTATAGACTATTTTCTAGAGCTACTATATACCATCGTGTGTCGTAAATATGCATATCTCACAAACCCTTACTTAAATCAATGGAAATATAAAATTGCATGAACAAATACAGAATAATCTCCAAGTATCCCATACTAAAATGTGCCAAATACATAAGAGGGGGGTCCATGCCTAGGTATATGATAAATGTTTCTCTATACATGCGGCAACCTTTATAACATGAGCAACACTTTATATAGAAAGGAGTTATGAAACTAGGGATCCCCTAGATCATGTGTATTGGTAGATCCACCTAAAGACCCTTGCATACCTAACCAAGTCATAAACGACCAACACCATGTCAAATTAATGTCACCAAAAGATAGTCAAATAGAAATGTAAGAGAGGAGTATCTTGAATATGGGTTTTCAAAAGATATTGTGATCGACCACAAAGGGTCTAGATATACCACCTAGGTCAAACACTTCACAGAACTCATTCAATCATGGCCCAATATAATACATGAATACAACAATGGTGACACTTTTGGCTCAAGTAGTGAATTATGATTAAAATCAAATGTGATAAAATATCCTCTAGTTGCCCCTAGAGGTGAGGGGTTAACATGATCAATACCTACACTTACACAAGTGCTTGAGATACATTGCAAGAGCCTATTTATGCCACGCCATTATAAAAATGAGAGCCATCTTGGAGATGCCAACTAGCTAGATTTGAGTATTTTCTTAGAGAGGATAATTTTTTAGGGTTACCTTGAGGAGTGAAGGTGACACCAACTCTCTAAGAAGGGCAAGAGATGAAAAAAAGAAAGAGGAGAAAATATGGAAGGCAGTGACACTATTGATGCACCATTAAAGACAAATGGTGGCAATGCCCATGCAAAGAAAGGGCATCAAAGGTGGGAGAATTCTTGAAATACCTATGAATGTAGGAGGAAATAATTACAAAAAGTATTTAACTAGGTTGCAAGAATTATCGGGAATAGTGAAGCACCAACAAAGATGAGATCTAGAAAAGCTAGTAAAAGAACCAAGGCTACAAAAGGCAACACCAACATGGAAAGGGGGTGAGCAATGACAATGATAGTGAGGTATCTATGAAGAAAGGAATCCTTGACACCAATGTGTAGATGGGTAAGGAAAGAGAAAATGAGAATGGGTCACTCGAGATATCCCACTTCATTCTTGGGCTCAAACATAGACTACCCAACAAACCTCCTTGCAAGGAATTAGACATATTCTCAACTGTTACTAATTCTTCTCAATGCCATGAATGTCTTAGATGGACAAGAATTATTTCCACAAAGGCTCCATTTCCATAATTCATCATAGCCATGGAATGATTCTTGTTGGAAATGTGTAAGTTTATTGTCATTTTCTTCCATTTTGCATGGTTTATTTTTTGAAACGAGGGTTTCTAGGAGTGCCATATTAACAGGTGCAATATATGTAATATCCCCAATTTTGTGAGTATGGGAGTCACTAAGGAATTTTTCCCAATTTTAGTAATATTAATTAAAAAGGGGCAAATATTATTGGATAAAGATGGCTAGTATTATTTTATCAGAGAATAGTGGCAAATTATTATTTTATTAAATGGTGGCAAAAGTAACTTAGTGGAAAATGGCCCCCACCAATAAAATAATATTAAAAAGGAGTCTAGAGGCATGAGGATAAATTATAAAAGGAGGATGGACTCATTTTGTGGATTATCTTTTTGATTATTACACTTCATATTACATCTTCTCTTGGAGTTTTTTAGCACAAGAAGAGAAGTATTGTTTAGCACATGAGTTCCAAGTGGAATTCCACCCTCATTTCAGAGAACTTCGAGTGTCTCCCAAGTGAGGAAATTTGGGGAGTCCAATTCAAGATTTCCACAAAGCTTTATTGCAGGTGTTCACCCAGTTCTGCGTAGTTCCTGGGTGTAGAGGTAGTTTGTCGAGAACAAATTTCTTTAGCTAGAGTGAGTCAAGAGATCTAGTGATTTGCAGAGAGTTTTCCTACCTTGAGACTAGAATTTTGGTAGTGTTTTGAAAGGAAGAAGTCTTGGCCATTTGGTGGGCCGAATTTCTCCATTCTGGCAGCGCTCAGAGCTCACTAGAGAAAGCTTGCGCATGGGAAGAGGGAAAACTAATTTCCGTAGGAGTTTGGCTAGAGAAGGTAGATTCCAGAGGGGATTTTGTGTGGAATTTTAGTGGCATTATAGAGGAGGATTTGGGAGTTTTTGGAGCATTATTTCTTAGCAATGTGTGTAGCCAGCCAGATGGCCACTCGCACTATTTGGTGTCCTCTCTCATCACTTGAAATCAACCCAAACCTTTTACGGGTTTTTGTGGATATTTGGAGAGGAGTCTGTGGCTGCATTTTCATCATGATCTGGGCAATATTCAGCCCAGGAATCCACTTTCTTTCAGCAGTGTGTTTTACTAATCAGCTGGAAATTTGCACCACTTTGTGGGTTTCCTAGACAGTTAGTTTGGGGCCAATCTCTTTTTGGGCTTTGTTGGCCTTGTTGAGAAAGTACACCAGCTAATTTCTCATAATTGTCTGAGCACTTCTGAGGGCAGATTTTCCATTTCCTATTTGGCAGCTACAATGGAAATTTATTGGATCAATGCAGAAATTAGGGAGGAGCTTCTACAACACTTGGGCTTAATTATTATCACTTGATTTTTTCCTTGCTTGCTTGTAGCACGCCCAAGTTCTACTATTACCCTCTAGTATACCCATTCTACTCATATTAATAAAATGACTTAGAGCTTGGTTCATATTTCTAATGTTTAATTCATGTGCTCACATGTTTTTGAGATTGCAATTTGTAGTTAGCTCATAGCCTTTGCTATTTCTTGTATTTTCCTATTAGGAATATTACAGTGGTATCAAAGCATGATCTTGGCCAGTTGTCGGGAAGCCAGCAAGACCATGAAAGAATTGGGCATGCATGCACAATGATGGGTGAAAGTATGGACATTCCAATGACACAAGAATGACAAAGTACATAGAGACTCATGGAGGAAATCAACATAAAGAATGAGAAACTAAAAGAATTAAAAAAATGTGGGCCCAGTGGTGTAGCAGTAAGGGGATAAACCCGAACCATTTTCATTTTAATGGCATAGACCCTAGAGAAAAGCATGGCACAGGGGTGAAGCCATTCACGTCACATAGGGGTGATCATTCTAAGCAAGACATATAGAAGACCGTGGGAAAAATGACCCTCACCCACTTTGATGGATCAGCTAGGAGTTCTATCATAAAATGGGTGCAGGAACTGGACACATGTTTCTGGCTAAACCCCATGAGAGAGGTGGATACCATTAGATATGCCACTTTACATTTGGATGGAAACGCTATGTCATGGTGGTACCGAGGGTTGATCACTTTGGGTCATGCATGCATCACATATTACATAGAGTTCACATGGAGGCTCATAGAGAGATTTGACTAGAAGGACACCAAACCTCCTCGAAGGGAGTGGACAAGATGAGAGCAGTAAGATGATGGGACAAGGAGGAGATCTTACTTTAGATCATGGGGCCTAGGGTGCAGGTACAATAATAGCGAGCCCGAGGAGGAGGTTGAGCAAGAGGGTGAGGGCACGAAGGATTGTGAGGACATACATCAGCCTAGTGTGACTCCAGAATCACCACCATTGGTTAGCACTATGATGGCACAGGTTGAGGCATTAGCAAAGAGAGTAGAGTGTGCACCTATCAGGCCATCCATTGATGAGGTGTTTAGGGTTGTGTTAGAGTTTTTAGGTGATGGAAACGTACAATAGGTTAAGGTGCCATGAGACATATCCACCATAAATGAGGATTCGATGGGTACAAAGGCATCCAGATCTATAACAGAGTTGCCAGACGACAACCACCTACGACTAACTGGTGAGGATGTTTTGCATGATAGGTTGTCGATGGAGGAGCAATTGGAGGCTCATGTTGAGGCCGTGATGGAGGAGAATGCGCAACCATCCTTTGGGCTAGCCATTGAGAGGGGCAGCGAATAGAGCACGCGTTGGGACATCATCCCAATTTACTTCAGAGGCATGCTAGTGGGGCTTTCAACATTATTAGCCCACCTCTATGCATCAGACAAAGGGAAGCAAAGTTATTTAGAAAGATCATAAGGGATGACCAAGTGAGCAAGAGTGAGTGACTTGAGCTTAGTATGGAACAACATCAACATGGAGGGCTTATTCCATACACAAGAGCTTGTACATTCAATCCCTCCTTTGGGATTGGATGGGGAGAGGTACTGAGATGGTACCCAATGGATCAGGCTAGGATGTTGGATACATCCATGGTCACAGCTCAACAATGGCCATGGATTACTAGAGGGGCTAGTGGGCCAGACTGTTGTTGGGATCCAGGTGGGATTCCCCGTCACATCATGGACTTAGTGATGTTCTTAGCGGGGTGGTGGATCCAAAGACTACTTGCACCCGTGCTTTCAGGTCCTCATCAGATGCCTGGGAAACATTAGTGATAGGATGGATTGACAAGACAGTGGGTAGACACCTTGGGTTGTCATGGCAGGTTGGTCGTACATGGGGTCGTGGGAGGATCTACATAATTTTGCCAGGACTTATTGAAGGAGGTGGCATCGACAAGTCACCAGATATAACGTTGTATGGGGATGATGATTTTCTATGGATATGTGGGGCGCAAAGGTCACGGAGCAGCAACACCTTAGTGACACCACCATTGGCATTTAAGGAGGCTTGCTTGTTAGATCTCTTCAAGAGGATCAGGGGGGAGGACCACTCATCCGATGTTATGGAGGTGTGGTAGTGGATATGGAGACGTTGACAAGATGCGGGATGATGCCTATGGACTTAGTCTTAGACCTGGATATCCAAGGGTGTATAGGTGTGAAATTTTATCTATTGTTGCTACTGGAAATTATTCTTCTAACTAAAAATTTAACGATGCAGTTTATTTGCTACAGAAAACAACAAATAAAATCATAGCTGCAATTTTCACCATAAAAATACAACGGAAAATAAAATACTAGAAACTAAGAAATTCTAGCACATGCATACGAATTTTGACACAATTATTTTTGGATAATTATCCTCGAAAAAACCCAACTTCGGAAAACTGATGCAACAGATGAGGGTTTTATTATTAATCTTCAGCAGAAATTCTGAGTACAATAAATTAGATGCCCAACTGGCAATCTAATCTGAGGAAAATACTAGAAAAAATACGGTGAGAATTTCTCTCACCCCACAGCTATTTTCAGCCTCTAAAACTGCCTCCCTAGCCTCGCGCTAAGCTCCTTGCATCACCCTCTGCGCGAATTTCGACCTTCCTTCCTTTGCCTCTTCCAAGGATTGGAAATCTTCCTCCCGGAATGTTGTTTCCCTCCTCTTCCACCTGCTACTCACCCTCTGGCTCTCTCTTCTCTGTTGAGCTGCTGCTACTGAGAAAATCGAACTACCCGGGCAACTGAGTATCTGCATTGGTGTGTTCTCCTTCACCACATTGACTTCCTCTTATAATCCATTGTTGGAGCACCAACGACCAAGATTAAAACTTAATCAATGGCTAGGATCATATTTAGATCGATTCATGTGAGTTTCTAGATGATTTTCACCTTATCTCAATTAATACTGATTGATTAACCATATTCCCTAAAGTTTAGACTTAGGAAATATTTAAAAATCGGTTAATAATCTAATTGAGACACTTCTAAATGGAATTTCCAGAAACGATTTCTGGTTTTTGAAGATCTCATGTATTCTAGCCTCTGGACCAAATTTTGTGGCTAGAACACATCCAATGCTACAAAAACTAACACTCCCTCTTACCGAGGAATGTGTTCTAGTGTTATTGCACACACTGTCTCTGCATCATCTTCTGTCATGCTGCTGATGTCTGGCCATACTGCCCACCAAACACTGTGCAACTCTGATATACGCTGCATCTATGTTGTTGCTGACACTTCCATACTGCTGCCAACACGACATTTGCATTGCAACTCCCTCTCATTTGTTGTTGCTGCAACTGCAACATCTGCAACTGAAAAACATCCAAAATAGCCTGTCCCTGCTGCTGAAACCAGTTCTCCACCATACCCATATGTTCTCTAAAATAGACAAACTTAGCTCACCCTAGAGCTTTCGTGAGTATATCTGCAACTTGCTCTTCTGTGGGAACATACTGTAGCTAGATTGCTCCACGTTGTACACAATATCTAATGAAGTGACAATAAATATCGATTTGCTTCAACCTGTCATGAAACACTGGATTTTTAGAGAGCTTTATGCAACTCTGATTATCCCAATAAACACTGGTCACCTCCATCCTCTGCCTGAACAAGTTTACTAGCAGCTTTCGAAGCCATATAGCTTCGCACATAATTGTGTTGGCTACCATATACTCTGATTCTGCAGAGCTCAGTGGTACTGACTTTTGCTTCCTGCTACACCAAGAAACCATCCCTGAACCAACACTGAAGCAGTGCTCAGAGTTACTTTTCCTATCCAATGAACTACCTGCCCAATCTGCATTTATGTACCCACAAAGTTTGACATCATCCCCTCAAGTATATCTCAACCCATACTCGATTGTTCCTCAAATATACCTCAGAATATGCCTCGCTACTGCCCAATGTACCTTCTTCGATTCTACCATGAAATGACTAAGGGTATTTACTACAAAGCATATATCTGGCGTAGTGTTGACCAAATACATGAGAGACCCAATCAACTATCTATACAAAGTGGGGTCGACATCCTTGTCATCTGATGCATCTATATTCTTCCAGTTGGTAATCATGGGCGTAGACATGGATCTGCAATCCTGCATTCTGAACCTATTCAGAATATTTGTAGTGTATCTTCCTTGCCCAAGGAAGATCTCCCCATCCTTTTGGCACACTTCCAATCCTAGGAAATAGTGCATCAACCCCAAATATTTCATGTCAAATTCTGATGCCAGGTTCCTCTTGTAGTCCTCTATGAGCCCTAATGATCCTGTCAAAAAGAGATCATCCACATACAAAACTAGAATGAGTGGCTCACCCTCTACCATCAAATAGTAAAGGTTGGGATCCGCATCATTCTTGACGAATCCCATCTGCTGCAAGTAGCTGTCAATCCTACCATACCATGCCCTGGGAGCCTGCTTGAGTCCATATAGAGCTTTCTTCAATCTACACATGTGAGTCTTAAAGCCCTCTAGAAGTTCTATGTACACTTCTTCCTCTATCACCCCATTCAAGAAGGTTGTCTTGACATCCATTTGGTGAATCTACCATCCCATATGAGCTGCTAGATATATAACTAACTGGATAGAAGTGTATTTTCCAACTAGGGTGAAGGTCTCATCATAATCTATCCCTTCTTTTCTTGCATGCCCCTTTGCCATGAACCTAGCCTTGTTCTTTTCCACACGACGTATGTTGCATATTTGATCTTATAGATCCATATAGAACCTATGACTGATCTGTCTTACGGCCTTGGCACTACCTCCCAAACATCATTCGTCACGATAGAGCTCTACTCTTCTACCATGGCATCTACCCACACCTGATGCTATGTGGCCTCCTGAAAGCTGGAATATTTTGCAACCTGAGCCACCAATTCTTGGTACCTGTCAAGTTGTCTGTGTTGTCTTTTGCTTGTCCTAGGAGTTCCAATAAACTCCTCTACATATCTCAATGTCTAACGAAACCCTTTGTTGGTTCGACCACTAGTCATGGGAGGTTCTGCAGGCTCCTCCTCATCATGTCTTTGTTGCTCCATCTGCTGAGTTTTGACTTGGGGTGGCATCGGATGTGATCTAGCCATGAAAATTGATGGAGAAACTAAAGCACATGAGATCTCCAAGACCCCAAAATTGTTTTGGAAAATTCCATCCGGATGAAGAGTTATTAAAATAATTAATATTTTTAATGAGTTCCTAAGTCTAAACTTAGGAAAATAAAAATATTAATGGGTATTAATAAAGATAAGGATGAGAAGCTTCTAAGAGATGAAGATAAAGTCTATTTTAATCTTAGCTGTTGATTAGGGACTTAATCTTGGTCGTTGATTCATCAACAGGAAAAGTATAAGAGAAGGCTTGAGGGTCAGTTGGAGATATGCTAAGGGAGACTAGTCAGTTCGATTTTTGGAGTAGGGCTTGCTGAGAAATTCGAACTAGAGGTCTCGATTGCAGCAAGAGGCAGCGAGTACGTAATAAAGAGGCAGGGATAGTGCTGGAGGACCAGTGCAGAGTTCAGAGAGACAGACACAGAGCTACTCAGGAAGACGCAAAGGTAGCTGGACTGCACAGTCACTGGAGGGCCTGTGTGGGTGATGCAAAGAGGCCAAGTGCTGACGCGGTGAGGCAGATGTTGACGCAAAGGGTCTAGGAGTTGCGTAGAGGCTAGCTGGACAGACGCTGAGCCTAGGGGAGGCACCGGATGATTTATCTCTGTTGGGTGAGCCAGTTTGGCACCCTAGTTGTACTCAAGAAAAGCTTAATAATAAAATCCTCCTCCACTACACCGATTTTCCTGCATTGGGTTTTTCCGGGGACAATTGTCCAAAAATATTTGTGTTGATGTGTTTGATTCTTGTGCATGTATTTGTTTCTGTATTATGGTGTGATATATGTAGTAGAATTTATTTTAATATTTACTGAAGGGATTTCGTAAATAACTTATTGGAAAATAAGTAGGTAAAATAAATCAGTTGCTGCAGTAATAGAATTTTCACATGGTATCAGAGCAAGTAATCAGACAGGGGAAGGGAAAAACAATTATGGGTCGAGATCATGATGTAGAGGCATCTACGTCAAGAGACTCATGAAGATTTTTAGAAAATTGCACAAGAGATAGTAATTCAATTTCTCTATGCTCGCTTTCAGATTGGAAGAAGAAGTTGCTTGTGTGACAAGCTCTCATAGGTATGGTATATAGACAGTGAAGCCTCCTGGCATATGACAAGAATCCGAGAATGTTTCTTAGATTATCAGGAGGAAAGGATGAATTTTCAGATCACCATGGGGAATAAGGCAAAGTGTACTCCAATAGGGAAGGGTACCATAGTTTTTCAAACAGAAACAGGAGAGCGGTTCCGTGCGACCAATGTGCTACATGTGCCAAGACTAGGGATGAGCTTACTTTCCATATCACAACTTCAAGGCAAGGGCTATGAGGTTTTCTTCATTAAGGAGAAAGTATACATCAAACACCCGAGCTGGAAAAAGAAAGTGCAGATCAGAATCATAAGTAATAGGTTGTACAGGTTACAGCTAGAATCACCAATGGCACTGATAGGCAGTAATGGACACAAGGATTTGAATGAACTATGGCACAGAAGAATGGGACATTTGCACCATGGGGCTTTGAGAATTCTCAGGAAAACTGTAACAGGAGTTCTAGATCTTAGTATAGAACGAGACGATGTATGCAAAGGATGTTCTCTGGGCAAGTATGCCAAAGCAGCATTTCCTAGAAGTAAAAGCAGGGCCAAGAGTGTACTAGGATTGATACACTTAGATATCTGCGGACCAATGTCCACTAAAGCTCTTAGTGGTGTTGAATACTTTGTCACTTTCATTGATGACCACTCCAGGAAAACTTGGATTTATTTTCTAAAAACCAAGGATGAGGTTTTCTATTGATTCAAAGAGTTCAAGGCTCTGGTGGAGAATCTGACAGGGAAGAAAATAAAAGTTTTGAACTCAGATAATGGTGGAGAATGTGTCGATAAGGATTTCACTGATTTTTGCGCTAAGGAGGGCATTAGAAGTGAGTGGATAGCTCCTTACAATCCAGAGCAGAATGGAATAACAGAAAGAAAGAACAAGACTATCGTGGAAGAAGCTAGGGCCATGATGTATGATCAAGATATGCCAAAATTCCTGTGGGCAGAAGCATGCAACACTGCAATCTATGTCCAGAATAGAACTCCTCATAGGGCACTGGGAAAGATTGCTCCAGAGAAAGTCTTCACCGCGAAGACTCCTGAAATCAGCCATTTCAGGATATCTGGGAGTTTAGCATATTGTCGTATACCCGAGGAGAAAAGGAAGAAGTTAGATCAAACTGCTGAGAAAGGATATCTAGTGGGATATAGCAAGAACGTTAAGGCATATAGAATCTCTCTTCCAGGGAATAGGAAGGTAGTAGTTCGACGAGACGTGAACTTCATGGAAGATAGGCCTTCAGAAAATCTCGAGAAATGCATTCTGAGGAGCAGTCAAAAGATGAGTCGTTGGTCAAGCCACTTCAACCAGCGGAAGCCAAGAATTCTTCCTCAGAACAGGAAGAGGAGGTGCTGATAGAGGCACCTGCTACCAAAGGAAGCATGAGCTGGTAACTTCAACAGATTCTGCGGGATGCAGAAGATTCCATCGGTGCACCTAGAAACAATAATAAGGAGCGAAAACAGCCAGATATATATCAGGCATTAGTAGCTCAGGATGGGGAACCTTCCAGTTTTCAGGAGGCTGCTCAACATCAATTTTGGATGGATGCGATGGTAGAGGAATACAACTCTATAATGGTGAACGATGTCTGGGAAGTAGTGCCTAGGCCTCAAGACAGATCAATGGTAGGTTCGAGATGGATCTACAAGATTTAATACGCTGTAGACGGCAATGTTGAAAAATACAAAGCCAAGTTTGTGGTTAAGGGGTATGCTCAGAAGGAAGGAATTGACTACGAAGAGACCTTCGCCCTAGTAGCTAGGAATACATCTATTAGAACCGTGATATCTCTTGCAACTCAGATGGGATGGGAGATTCATCGGATGGATGTCAAAATGACATTCTTGAACAGGGTAATAGAAGAGGAAGTATACATTGAACAACCAGAAGGCTTTGAGACACATGAAAAGAAGTCTCATGTATGCAAATTGAAGAAAGCCTTGTATGTGCTCAAACAGACACCTAGAGCGTGGTATGGTCGAATTGATGGCTACTTGTAGAAAATGGGGTTCGTCAAGAGTAATGTTGATCCCAATCTCTACTATCTGGTTGTAGAAGGTGAGCCTCTAATACTAGTATTATATGTGGATGATCTCTTTCTGACAGGTTCATCTAGGGTCATCGAGTACTGCAAGAAGAATCTAGCCATAGAGTTTGACATGAAGGATTTGGGACAGATGCATTATTTCCTAGGGTTGGAAGTTTGGTAGCAGAAGGATAAAATCTTCCTTCAACAAGGGAGATATGCTACAGAGATCTTGAAGAGATTCAAGATGCAGGATTGTAGGCCGATGGCTACTCTAATGATCACCAACTGGAAGAAACTTAATGCATCAGAAGACAAAGATGTTGATCCCACCTTAAACAGGCAACTCATAGGGTCACTGATGTATCTGGTCAATACCAGGCTAGAATTTTGTTACGCTGTTAACACCCTCATTTAGTTCATGGTGTAACCAAAGAGGGTTCATTAGGTAGTAGCCAAACATGTTCTCAGATATTTATAAGGAACAGTCGATTATGGACTCTTGTACACCAGAAGTAAGGATATCATATTGAGTGGGGTTACTTATGCAGATAGGGTTGGAAGTTCAATGGATCAGAAAAGTACCTCTGGGTATTATTTCAACATTGGATCGGGAATGACCTCCTGGTGCAGTAGGAAACATAAATCTGTAGCTTTGAGCTCAGTTGAAGAAGAATATATGGCTGCTAGCACAACGTCATGTGAAGCCATATGGCTTAGAAAACTTCTTGTGAACCTATTCAAAAGAAGGATGGAAGCGACTAGGATCATGTGTGATAATCAGAGTTGCATCAAGCTCTCTGAGAATCCAGTATTTCATGACCGGTCAAAGCACATTAATATTCGGTGTCACTTTGTCAGAGACTGTGTCCAACGAGGAGCTGTACAGTTGAGCTACACTCCTATAGGAGAATAGGTGGCAGACATCCTTACCAAGGCCCTTGGAAGAACAAAGTTTGCTTATTTCAGGGAGAAGATGGGGATGATAAAGAATCCATTTCAATAGCAGAAATGGGAATGATGTTGCATTGCAAATGTAGTGTTGGGGGGAAGGACCAACAGCAGCACAGATGCAGAGGGAGTTGCAGTGCAAATGTAGTGTTGGGAGGAAGGACCAACAGCAGCATGGATGCAGAGGGAGCTGCAGTACAGATGTAGCAGTGGAAGTGCTAGAGCCATTGGTAGCAGTACAGGGTGCGACAGTGCAGAGGATGTTGGGCAGGAAAGCCAAACATCAGCACAGGTACCGGTGCCGAATGATCAGGGTGATGCTCAGTTGTGGAGTATTACTAGAGCACATTCCTCTCTAAGAGGGAATGTTGATTTGGGGTAGCATCGGATGTGCTCTAGCCATGAAAATTGGTGGAGAGGCTAAATCACATGAGATCTCCAAGACGCAGAAATCGTTTTGGAAAATTCCATCCAGATGAAGAGTTATTAAAATAATTAATATTTTTAATGAGTTCCTAAGTCTAAACTTAGGAAAATCAAAATATTAATGGGTATTAATAAAGATAAGGATGAGAAGCTTCTAAGAGACGAAGATCAAGTCTATTTTAATCTAAGCCGTTGATTAGGGAATTAATCTCGACCATTGATTCATCAACAGGAAAAGTATAAGAGAAGGCTTGAGGGTCATTTGGAGATATACCGAGGGAGACTAGTTAGTTCGATTTTTGGAGCGGTGCTTGCTAAGAAATTTGAACTAGAGGTCTGGATTGCAACAAGAGGTAGCAAGTACGTAATTGAGAGGCAGGGACATTGCTGAAGGACTAGCGCAGACTTCAGAGAGACAGACGCAGAGGCAGCTGGACTGCGCAGTCACTGGAGGGCCTGCGTGGGAGACACAGAGAGGCCAAATGTTGATGCACTGAGGCAGATGCTGATGCAAAGGGTCTAGGAGCTGCGCAGAGGCTAGCCGGACAGATGCTAAGCCTAGGGGAGGTGCCAAAGGATTTATCTGTTGAATTTTCTGAGTCTATCCGTTAGAAAATTAATTTGTATTCTACTGGTTTGTTTCTTCTACTTGTAAATTTTGAACAAGTTATTTAAAACATTTAAATACTGAAATAAACACAATACAGTCACAACATCTACAGATCATCAGATGAAAGAAAACAAACACAGAAGTGACACCGTTATTTTTGGACAAATGTCCCTGGAAAAACCCAATGCGGGAAAACCGGTGCAACTATTCTAAGGGTTTATTATTATGCAGTATTTCCTTGAGTACAACTGGGTGCCTAATCGACTCACCAGACAGAGAAATATACACGGCAGCAATACCTCTATATTCGAAAACAGGTATTCAGAAAACCTGTCCCACGAAACCCTCTCCGGCGACTTTGAAGCTCAGCGCTGGCCTTTCTGGCCTCTGCGTCAGCCTCCCGCTGACCTACGTCAGCCCCAAGACCCTTTGTGTCTTCCCTCTGAGGCACTACACAACCTTTGGGACCCTCTGCATCCCTCCTGCAACCTCTATGTTGATGACGCAGTCCCTCTAGCCTTTGCGCTGTCTCTGTTGGGCTCTGCATGGCCTGAACTGGCTGCTGCTCTTGCTCTCTTTACTTCTGCACCGGTCTCTCAATACTGTCTCTGCCTCTTTGTCCAGTACTCACTGCCCCTCGTTGTTGATCACTGATTCACTTTTGCTTAGCAACCCCGCTCTAGCAAAATGAATGACTGATCACTCTGGTGCTTTCTCCAACTCACCCTCAGGCCTCTTCTTATACTTTTCTCGTTGGTCCTTCAACGATCGAGATTAAATCTCTAATCAACGGCTAAGATTAGGTTTGGCTTGATCTATGACTTTTGGAGCCTTCTAACCCATTTTTATATTAATACCCATTAATATTTTATTTTTCCTAAGTTTAGACTTAGGAACTCCATTAAAAATATTAATTATTTTAATATCTCCCAAACTGGGTACAATTTGCCCAAACCAATTCTGGGTCTTGGATATCTCATGTGCTTTAGCTTCTCCACCAATTTTCATGGCTAGATCATATCTGATGCTACCCCAAATCAACATTATCTTTGTTGGGTGAGCCAGTTTGGCACCCTAGTTGTACTCGAGAAAAGCTTAATAATAAAATCTTCCTCTGCTGCACCGGTTTTCCTGCATTGGGTTTTTCCGGGGACAATTGTCCAAAAATATCTGTGTTGATGTGTTTGATTCTTGTGCTGTATTTGTTTCTATATTATGGTGTGATATTTGTAGTAGAATTTATTTTAATATTTACTGAAGGGATTTCGTAAATAACTTATTGGAAAATGAGTACGTAAAATAAATCAGTTGCTGCAGTAATAGAATTTTCACACTGAGAACTCCTCAAATTTCCTACACATGAGGAAATACTGGTACTAGTCATAGTACTTGATCCTTGTGACTGTCCTCCTGCATGTCCCACTGGCAACCCCTGTTGCTGTCGCTACTGTTGGATCAAAGGAGCTTCCGCTGACTAATTTGGATCACCTATAGGCATCTCACGAGATCTCCTGAAAGCTCAGACCTCCATGAACTTCATGTCTCATCTTACTACAATCTTCCTATTGCTAGGACTATAGATTTTGTATGCCTTTGAGGTTTCGATGTACCCAACGAAGAACCCCTTCTTTGCAATTTGATCCAATTTGGTTCGTTTATCATCTGGCATGTGGCAATAAGCAATGCTGCCAAAAATTCTGAAGTGGCTAACTTCTGGCTTCTTCCCTTTGAAGACTCCTCCTAGCGTTTTCTTCCCCAATGCTCTTTGAGGAGTCCTATTCTGAATATATACTATCGTGTTACATTCTTCTGCCCATAGAAATCTAGGTAGATCCTGATCATATAACATAGCCTTTGCAACGCCAACAATGGTTCTATTTTTCTGCTCCACTACACCATTCCGTTGTGGATTATATTGAGTTGTCCATTCTCTCTTGATGCCTTCCTTTGCACAGAAATATGAGAAGTTCTTATCAATATATTCCCCACCATTATCTGAGAAAAGCACCTTGATCTTCTTCCCCGTCACATTCTCCAACAGAGCTTTAAACTCTTCGAAACGATTGAAGACCTCATCCTTGGTATTCAAGAAGTAGATCCAAGTTTTCTTGGAATGGTCATCAATAAAGGTGACGAAATATTCAGCACCGCTGAGAGCTCTAGTGGACATCAGGCCGCAAATATCTTAGTAGATGAGTCCTAACACGCCATCAACTCTGTTGTCACTTCTTGGAAATATTGCCTTAGCATTCTTCCCAAGTACGCATCCTCTGCACACATCATTGTGTTTCATGCCAAGTTCTGGAACCACTATTATTGTTTCTATGAGCATCTTGAGTGCTTCACAGTGTATATGTCCCATTCTCCTATACCATAACTCATTTAGCTCCTTCCCACTACTACTATCACTGCCTATTAGTGCCATTGGAGAATCGATTTGTAACTGGTACAATTTGTTCCTTCGAACTCTAATCTGTCTTACCTTTTTCCAGCTTGGGTGTCTGACATACACTTTCTTCCCTACGAAGTGAATATCATACCCCTTATCCTGTAACTGGGATACTGAAATCAGGTTCATACCCAATACTGGCACATGCAATACATCTGTAGCGCTGCTGCTTGCTCTTGACTCCCTCTGAAAATCTATGGTACCTCTCCCTACTGGAGTATATTTTTTTTTGTTTCCCATACTAATCTGGAAGTCCATCTACTCCTCTTTGTAGCTAGAGAAATATTCTCTAACCGCTGTCATGTGAGTTGATGTTAATGCTCCACTGTCTATATACCAGACTCCCTGTGAAGTTGATCTTGCTAAGCAAGCAAATTCGTCCTCCAATCTGGAAGACAAATTTGAAGTCTCCTGAATGTTACTTTTGTCCATGGTTATGCTGAAGAATTTATAGTTTATTCCTCTTTTCTACCCTGACGTTGTCTCTTCTCTAGCGAACCGCTGCAAAATCCCTCTACGTCCAGCTAGAGATCTGCTCAACAAGAAAATATGAGCTTCTCCCTCTGCCTCTAGAAACACTTGGTCTGGAAGATCAATTTTTTTTTGTCCCTCTCAGAAAAATCAGTCTTCCTCAAGCAATTCGGCCTCCTGGCAAAAAGATTGCGTTGCCCCTTGGGAATTTAGACCTGCTGCCCACACTGAGCAAAAAAATTTCTTCTTTCGCTTCTAAGCTCTTGGGTTGATTAATTGTGCTCTGATACCATGTGAAATATTATCTATTGCTGCTACTAGAAATTATTCTTTTAACTAAAAATTTAATTATACAGTATATTTTCTACGACAAACAACGAATAAAATCACAGCTACAATTTTCACCATAAAAATACAACAGAAAATAAAATACCGAAAACTAAGAAATTCTAGCACACACATAAGAATTTTGATACAGTTATTTCTGAACAATGGTTTCTCAAAAAACCCAACTTGGGAAAACCGGTGCAACAAATGAGGGTTTTATTATTAATCTTCAGCAACAATTCTCAGTACAATAACTTAGATGCCCAACTAGCAATCTAATTTGAGGAAAATACTAGCAAAAATATCATGAGAATTTTCTCTCACGCCACAGCTATATTCTGCCTCTGAAATTGCCTCCCTAGCCTCTGCGCTGAGCTCCTTGCGCCACCCTCTGCGCAGAGCTTACGTTGGCGCAAATTTCGGCCTTCCTTCCTTTGCCTCTTCTAGGGACTAGAAATATTCCTCCCGAAATGTTGCTTCCCTCCTCTTCCACTTGCTACTCACCCTCTGGATCTCTCTTCTCTGTTGAGCTGCTCTCACTGAGAAAATCAAATTGCCTGAGCAACCGAGTATCTGCACCGGCATGTTCTCCATCACCACATCGAATCTACACTGGTGTGTTCTCCATCACCACATCAACTTCCTCTTATAATCCATTGTTGGAGCACCAACAACTACGATTAAAACTTAATCAATGGCTATGATCATCTCTGAATCGAACCGTGTGATTTTGTAGATGATTCTCACCTTATCTCAATTAATATTGATTAATTAATAATATTCCCTAAGTTTAGACTTAGGAAATATTTAAAAATCGGTTAATAATCTAATCGAGACACTTTCGGTGGAATTTCCATAAATGATTTATGGGTTTTGGAGATCTCATGTATTCTGACCTCTCCACCAAATTTTGTGGCTAGAACACATCTGATGCTACAAAAACTAACAATAGGGGTTTGCAGTGATGCACAACTATATGCAGAGGAGCATGGAGGTGTGCAGTGGTGCGCAAGGTTGCACCGTGGTGTAGGAGAAGTGGTTCACATCACAGTGCATTTCCTCGCAGAGTAACAAACACATCAATATAAGAGGGATACCAGCTGATCCGGGATGATGTAGTAGCATGTAGCAGGGTCCGACAGTGCACAACGATGTGCGACTAGGTGTAGTTCTATGCCAGGGAACACGATGATACATGGTTATATGCAGTAGTGTGCAGGGCTGCATTGCAGTCTGAGGGAGTGCTATTAGCAAGGAGATTTCTTGATGAGGATGTCAGGCATGCCATTGGGGTGGATATACCCAGGTTGGGAGAGCAGAATGGCCACAAAACTGGCTGGGAGCGTGCGCATGGGTTCTTGATCATACCCATCAGAACCCACACATCTTCCACTCGATGGCACCACGTGCAATTGATGGGAGCCTTATTGTGTCTGATCTAGACCCACAGTGTGGATAATAGGACTTGGGGGATTTTCTTGAGACGACGTTATGAGATTCAATGCCTTAGGGGCACGATAGATATTCTCCAATGGAGGAGCAAGGTCGGTGCGCGAGTTGACAACCATAGGATGGGAAATGAGGCTATCTTCTGCAGGGGTGGCATACCATTCATCATTGAGCCTACACCTGGGGAGTTGGTCACAGGGGAGGCATCTTCCACTCTTTCCACAGGGCATGTTGGGATCCTGCATGAACAGAGGATACCTTGTATGACTGAGGCAACTTTCCAGTGGGTGTTCAGGCTCCAAACATTGTATTGCCACATTATCGAGAGGGAAGGTGGCAGAGTTAGTGGTGATGGTTAGCAGGAGCGAGATGGATCCACTTATCTCTGGCAATGCGATCGTTGACTAACACCTGCGGGTTTTGGTCTAACGACAATCGTGATTCCCAAAATGTTATCATTAGAAGAGATGTAAAGTTTGCTGAAAATATATCGGCCTCTGAGCCTAGTTCGGTGGATGTGCCATCACTCTCTATTCCTTCTACTTCTAAAAATATTCCTTCTTCAAATGATAACAGCGAGGATGACAATCCTCCCCCACCTTCTCAGGATCCTCCTTCAGCTCCTCGGCTTCCAAAATGGGTCCGCGCTACTTGGGATGTAGCAGGTGCTCTTGCAGGTGATCCTACAGATCAGCGTCATACACGTTCTCAGTTCGATAGAGCCTCTTCTTTACTAGCTCAAGCTTCAGGGAATTATGATCCTGACACCTTTGCAAAAGCTTTAGGCCATCCAGATTGGGACGCAAATATGAATGAAGAATATCGTTCATTATTGGCAAATGATACATGGGACCTTGTTCCTCTTCCAAAGGGATGAAAACTTGTTAGATGCAAATGGGTTTACAGAACCAATTTGGACCAGATGGAAAAGTTGATAAACATAAAGCTCGTCGTGTTGCTAAGGGTTTTTCATAAGTTGAAGGCATTGACTATAGTGAAACCTTCTCCCTTGTTGCCAAAATTAACTCTATACACCTTGTTCTTTCCCTTGTTGCCTCTTTCAAATGGGAAGTCTATCAAATGGATGTTAAATCCGCTTTCTTGCATAGGGGCTTGCATGAAGAAATCTATATAGAACAACCTCCTGGCTTTATACAAACAGACTCCAGCTTTGTATGCCAGCTTAAGAAATCCCTTTATGGTATCAAGCAAGCCTCTCGGACTTGATATGCCAAAATGGATAACTTTCTTTTAGATGCTGGCTTTTCTAGGTGTATTTTTGACAATACTGTCTACACCAAGAAAGTGGGTAAGTTTCTTATCATTCTTGTTCTTTATGTTTATGATCTTATCCTTACTGGTAGTGATCCCAACCTTATAAACCATGTGAAGTCTAGCCTTAAAAAGCAGTTTGAAATGACAGACTTAGGGCACTTGCATTATTTTCTTGGTCTTCAAGTCTTGCAATCCAAAGAAGGTATTTCCCTTTCCTAGTCCAAGTATGTCTATGATCTTCTATGCCATTTTCACATGGAAGACTGTAAACCAACCCCTTCTCCCTTTCAGTCTGGAGCCAAAATTTCAGTCACTTGTATTTCCCCTGAAGTTGATGCAACCTTATACCGTCATCTTGTTGGAAAACTTTTATATTTGACCCATACCCGTCCTGACCTTTCCTTTGTTGTTGACCTTGTTGCTCAGTTTATGCAAAATCCACATGAAAGTCATTGGAAAGCAGCTAAAAGAATACTTCATTATGTTCGAGGTACAATTCAGTTTGGGATTCATTACAGTGCAGAAGCATCTCCTCTATTGGTTGGTTTCACTGATTCTAATTGGGCTGGTGACCCTGATGATCGAAAGTCTATTGCACGTTATATCTTCACTCTTGGTTTTGGACCTATTACATGGGCTTGCAAGAAACAAAGTGCCATTTCACTTTCTTCAGCAGAAGCAGAGTATCGTGACATCACTGAAGCTAGTAAGGAAGCCTTGTGGCTTCATCAGATCCTGTCAGAGTTTGGTTTTCAGCAGCAACATCCAACTACACTTTGGTGTGATAATCAAAGTGTCATTCAACTATGCAAAGATCCAGTCCAACATTAGCGCAGCAAACACATTGAACTACACATGCACTGCATCAGAAAGCTCATTCATGACCATTTTCTTGAAGTGCACTATTGTTCAACCGATGATCAAGTTGCAGACATCTTTACAAAGGCTCTCACAGAGGCGAAGTTTACTAAACTTCGATTTATGGTTGGAGTT
>APFE031038975.1:69056-85074 GCA_000404065.3 Pinus taeda
GGGGATAGGCTCTAATGCCTCCTTCCTTCTCCTATTGTGTCATCTTTGTACATCCTTCAATCCTATCCCAAGTTGTTCATAAGGGGGGATGTTAGGATATACCGACATATGGGAAATAATTAAGTATAACTTGCTTGGTCTAGTGTATAGTTCAGTAAAGTGTGTTTCTTTAGTATGTACTTTTTGTAACTTACAATCTGATGGCCACAATATGTTCTAGACGTGAAATGATTTGACGGTTCATTCTCTCCTCGGTATTACCGACACTTGATCTGTGGCTTAACACCCGATTGGTCAAAGATCTCTATTTAAAGAGCATGGAGGGTCATTTGTTAGGTGATCGTTCATGAGAGAAGCTTATGTAAATTTTCTTTCTTTTACATTAACAATTTGCCTGAAGTGGCCGCGTTGGCTCAGGCCATGGATTGTTTCCCTCTTTGAATGTTTTAACCACGTCAAGAATATTGGTGTATTGATCTATGATCTGTTTGTGAGCGGTGTCCTTTGGTGTTCTATCTGAGGAACTTACCCTATAAATTCCTACATTGGCTACATTCAAGGGGTAGCTATTTGGCACATGCTAAATTGCCCTATGCAATGGTAGGCATAGGGCAAGTTAGCATGCATTAGATTAGTTCATGGTATATGGAGCCTATATATTGGTTGCATGCAGGGACTAGAGACGAGGCACTAATGGATTCTAGTAGTTGTGAAAGCTATGTCGCAGCGGGTCTAGCTATGGGATCAAGGGATTTAGTTTGTTGATAGATCACTTTGTCTCGTGATGAGTGGAGTCATGGCAGAGAGTGATCTAATTCACTCTTGGGATGACACATGGGGGTTGGTGGAGGCCTGCATCATATGGCGAACCAGGCTTTCCCTGTTGCTGCACAGGTTCAGGGTTAGCTTTGGATGGGTAGGCTTTGGCATCATGGAGATGCCTTGGGAGGATGTATTTGGCCTTTATCAATATTTCAAAAGTTAGGTGTTCTGAACACGCTAGCTACTCGAGCACTAAGGATCTCTGATGAAAAGAGCCTCGATAAAGAGAAGGCTCATCTCCTTAATGTTTTTGCCAATAATGGTTATAGTAGGCACCTCGGTGAGAAAGCTTTCCTCAAAGCTAGCAAGAATTCATTGGTCAAGAAATACCCTAAAGAGCAAGTCTCAGGGGTTCATCTCCCTTTCATCTAGGGGACGACTGATAAGATTGCTAGAATTCTTAGGAAGCATAATGTTCCCTCTACCTTTAGACCCCTTAACACCATCCGTAGCTCCCTTAGATCGGTAAAAGACCCGATTGACCCCAAGGACATGAAATGTGTCTATGTTATTCCATGCTCCTGTGGGACCCCATATGTTGGTGAGATTGGTCGCTCTATTAATCAAAGGATTAATGAGCACTCAACTGACATAAAACATAGGAGAACCCGGTCTTCCACCCTGGCTGAACATGTGGAGAAGACAAAGCACCATGTATGCATTGAGGAGGCCCATGTTATCTCCAAGGTGGCACATTTCCATCACCGGAAATTTAGGGAAGCCATAGAAATCGAAAGAAGGCCGAGAAACCTCAATAGAGATGATGGCTGGAAAATTAGTAGTTGCTGGATCCCTGCCCTCTCCTCCTAGCCGCCTCCCCGTTTTTTCCCTCCCTGCCCCCGTCCCTGGCCAAGTTTCCTTGTTTTCCCTCTCCTTGCCTTGTTTCATCGTTGTCCTTTTTTCCCTTCTCGTCCCTCTATTTTCCCTTCATCCCTCTAGATATATATATATATATATATTAATATATATATATATATATATATATATAATATTATATATATATATATATTATTTATATATATATATTATTATATAATATTATCCTTTTTTATAATAATTTTGTTTCTTACTGATAGGTTAGATTAATAGGTTTAAGGTCCTGTGAGTTTAATTCTTACTAGAAACTAATTTGCTAATAACTAATTAACAATTTATTTATATATTAATTTGGTTAGGTTATTATCTAATATATTCCATTATTATATTAATAATTTAAGGTTTTATGCTTTCATATAATTCTATATATTTATTTAGTGCCCCATATAGTATTTTATTATATTATATATTATATATATTATAATATATTATTTATATTATTATATATATATTATATATATATATATATATTATAATATATATTAATCTTATTAGATCATTTATTTATTTTTATTTTTAGGATAGGTCTATTATCTTTTCCGGGAATAAAATCGTAATCTTTCATTATGAGGAAAAATTACATGTAGAGATGCCAGTTGGCATATGCTGTATCTGAAAATCAATATAGATCTTTGTACAATAATTTGCTGTAACAAAAATATGGCCTTGCCATTTCTAGTATCAAAATTTTTTCTTTTTTCAGCAAATATATAAATATATACATATTGTTATGTCTGTGCAGTTACTCAAAATAAACGACAACAAGAAAATTACTAATATAATTTAGGGTCTTTCCACCCTATAGTATTCCTGGTCTATATATAGTCTATGATGATATTAATAGACCTCTGTGCCCAGCTGTTCAACGATTATCCACATGCCTCGGGGAAGTAGCGAGCCCTCCTTGGAAAGCTTGTCAGCATCTTCATTGTATTCCCTGTGTATATGTTGACAAGAGACCATATTAAATCCTATTTTGAGATTGTAAACATCATCCAGAATGTTTTGAAGAGATATAGCATGACAATGATTTTTTGTATTGAACCAGTTGATGATTATTTGTGAGTCTCCAAAGATCTGTAGGGAAGTGCAGTTATGTGCTAGTGTAAAGGGAAGCAAATGTCTGAGCGTGATAAGCTCAGCGAAATTATTTGTTCCTTCCCCCAGTCCTAATTTGACTTTGAAATGATGCTAGTCTGAGATGTATAAACAGAAACCCCCCCCCCCCCCCTCACAGCCTTATGGTTGTGCAGCCTCGTCGAAATAGGCCCACGGCTAAGTTTTCTCAATGTTACCAGGGCCCGATATTTTATGGGTGTGTGATGGTCCTTCATCTAGAATGTCATGAAAGACTGCCACTTCCTTAGGAATGAGCAGGGGCCAGCAAATGGGCTCATTTTTAAAAATAAGGCAGTTTCGGGCTAGCCATATGGTCCAGCAAATTATAAGTGGTAAGCATTGAGTTTTTGTCCTCAGGTGCGCTGTGTTCCAATTATTCCAAGCTTGCAGAATAGTAGGCCCCTACCAAGCATTTCTCATTGAGAGATGTTGTGTTATTGATTGCAAGAATTGTGTAACGGATGAGCAGAGCAAGAATAGATGCTCATTTGATTCAGTTGCTTGTTTACAAAGAACGCACCAGCTCGACCCAAAGATGACTCTGTGCATAAGCACCTCTCCTGTGGGGGTTTTGTTACTTAATACGCACCACATAAAGAGACGGGCCCGTGGGGGTGCTTTTAGTCTCCATAGCTGCTGCCACCATTCATTAGCGTGGTTAGGCTTTCGGTGCTGTAGAAGATGTAAATATCCTTGTTTTGGACTATATTTCCCGTGATTAGCAGGAGTCCAAACTAATACATCAGGGTCTTGATTGAGGGTAATATGCACTTTGGACAGAGCCCCGAGGTATGTTTCCCAAGTGTGCTGCCACTATGCAGGAATGTTCAGCTCTTGAACTATTCGCCAATGTTGTCTGAGAATGGAGTTGTGTTCATGATCAGCAATCTGGGCAATCGTCTTGATGTCCCTGTGATTAAGATATTGTAAGAGGTCCGATGGAAGCAGGTATCTGTTACCTGCACCTATCCAGGGGTCAATACCAATTCTCACAAAGTATCCATTGTTTATGCACCATGCCAAATCTGCTCTGATGAAAGGCATTGTCTGTAGTAAAGATTTCCAAACAATGGATATTCCCCCACGTGGCCAATCATGTTGACAGACCCAGTCCAGGATCTGATGAGGTCAGATGTATTTATGGTATGTCACTGTCGTCCAGAGGTTGTTTGCAGTGAGAAGAGACCAGCTCATCTTTTCTGCGGGAGCTTGGGCAAAATAAGGCAGATCTTTTAACCCCCACCCCCCCCATTTCTTTGGCAGAGCGATGTTCTTCCAGCTTATGCAAGCAAATGTTTTACCTTCCTTATGCCCATTCCATAGATATCAGCAGCATATATGTTGAATACGGCTGAGGGTTCCCCATGGGATCCAAGCAAGAGACATCCAATATACCGAGGTGGCTTCTAGAACAGATTTTATCAGGACAAGTCTCCCTGCTCTTGAGAGCAATCTATGGTTCCATATTTTCAACCTCTTCTCTAGTTTGATCACTAACCAGATCTAATCAACAATCCTATAACTGTTGGGTTTTCCGGAAACCCAAATATTTGAGCCCATCCGAGAGGTTGTGGGGGATGTAATGAAAGTACATTTGCGCTGCTCTGACCTCTTGAGGGGTAGTATGGGTCAGGGTGATCGTAGATTTTGATTGATTTGCAATCATTCCAGTGGCTTTTTCAAAGAGGGTGAGAATCTCATGGAAGGAGGCCGAGTCCCTAATGCTGCCATCTAGGAATATCAAGACATCATCTACAAAGAGCAGGTGTGTGAGATCATGGAGATCATTCATTCTCAGGCCTTTTAGTCTACCCTCCCTTTTTGCAGAGTAAATGAGCCTACTGAGACCTTCCATCACTAAAAGGAATAGTAGAGGTGACAAGGGACATCCCTGCCGCAGCCCTTGGTCGGCATGAAAGAAATGGGATGCTCAGCCATTAATCAGTATGTTGTAGGAAACTGTGTTGATGCAGCAGATAATCCAGTTTATGAAAATTATAGGGAATCCTAAGAATCATCTTAATGAAGAGCCATCTTACACGATCAAAGGCCTTGGCAAGATCAATCTTGAGAATTATGCTTTTCAGATTCTTAGATTTAATAGAGTGAATGGCTTCTTGGGCTGTGCCAATGGCTTCATGGATCTGCCTATTATGGAGAAAAGCAAATTGTTCAGGGGAGATGTGATGGGATAGTATGGGTCGAAGCTAATTTGCTATGATATTTGCAATGATTTTGTAAATGGTATTGCAGAGAGAGATAGGACGGAAATCATTGAAGGATGTCGGGGAATCCAATTTCGGGATAAGAGCAATGAAAGTGGTATTGATGGCCTCATACATTCTCCCAGATGTCCCGCATTCTTCGACTACATTGAGAAGGTCGTTCTCGATGATTTCAAAGAATGCTAGGTAAAATTCAATAGGCCAGTCATTCGGCCCAGGCCTTTTGTCTTTTTGAAACCATTTTAGGGTCCTTTCCGGTTCTTCTCTAGTGATAGGTGTAGTGATCTCATCGGCTATATCCTGGTTGACAAATCTAGGAAAATGCCCTGCTACATGGATGATCTCAGCCAGGTTTGGGACAGGAGGTTCCTTGAAACGCTGTTGGAAGTGTGATATGCCCAGCTGTGAGAGCTAATGGAAAGTTTTAGCAATTTCTCCGTCAAGGGTGGGCAATTGCCAGATAGTATTGGAGGCTTTTCTTCCTTTGGCATAGTTTTGGAAGTACCTAGTGTTCTCATCCCCTACTTTGAGCCAGATGGCACGGCTCTTGAGTCTCCAAGATTCTTCCCATTCCTTCAAGATCTTTGCTCTTTCTAGTTCAATCAAATAGGATTTGGCTTCAACGCTCATGAATCCCCTATTGTTATCATCGGTAAGGTCCGCCAGGGCTACTTCCACAGATGAGAGGATATGGTTATCCTTCTGATGTTTTTCTTTGGCCCACTTGATAGTGAGCTTCTTGAGCTGAAGAAGGTTTTGACAAAAGCCTTTAGCCCATGTTTGATACCAAGAGGGTGGGTTTTATGTCCAATGATTAGTGACCAGCTCAATGAACGAGGGATCCTGTAACTATACAGAGTTGAACTGGAAGGGTGCCCGAGGTTTGTTTGGTAGACCAAATACTTCCAGGTAGATAGGTGAGTTGTCAGATATGCCTCCTGACCCAACCCACTTCCGATAATGAGACAAACGCTGCAACAACTAATTCTTGATGACAAACCGGTCTAGTCTTTTGGCGAGGGTAGCCTCCCCAACCCTTCTATTGCTCCAAGTAGGCAGGGACTTTATTATAGGGACATCAGTGAGCTGGGCCTGATCTAGGAGGTTTTCCATAGTGTCTGAGAGTGGATCAATCTTAGTCGATGAGCCCTAGGACTCACTGAAGCCGATAGAAAAGTTAAGATCCCCTCCCAAAATGAATTTGTCAGTAGAGGACAAGGATAGATTGAGGAGATGGTTCCAGAAAGCCTCCCTTCCATGGCACGACCAATAAACATTCATGACCCTGAAATCCATTCCCAATTCTATTGAGAAAAAATCAAAACCCATGTAACCCTTTCCTCCCCAGGTCGATATGGGATTTATGGAGCAAGGATTGTATCCCATAGCCAGACCACTAGATCGACCCATGGCATCCAGAGCAGTGAAAACCCACCCAGGGCATATAGCCTGCAGAATCTCTGTAGTATGATGTGCTTCCCCTAGGGTTTCTTGAAGGAGGATTAAGTCGACCGTTCCGCAGTGAAAAGTCTGCGAAGGGCTCTTTTTTTGGGAGAAATGGCCAAACCCCTGCAGTTAAAGGAGAGGCATTTCATGGGGGAACCATGTCTAGGGTTTTCTTTGCTCTAAGAACCCGCTCTAAAGAGGATTGTCTTCCTGAGATCACGTCTGCCCCAGCGCAAAGGATAGCATGTGAGAGGTATGATTTGCGCCCTCGAAGTGGTTTAGCAGAGGATGCAGGTAGTGTCAGGCCAAGGCCTGTGTTGAAAAGATGAGAGTCCCCAATGGGAGTTCGTGAATGAAGGTTATAGGGATGAGGGGGTGCTGATGGAGATGAAGGGAGTGAGGGGGATTTCATCGGGTGGGTAATGGGGGGGGTGGTGGAATCAACCAATTATTGAGGGAGAGGTGTGAGGGTGATGGAGGCAGGGGAGCTGAAACAATGCGAAATTGGTGCAGTATGCATATGCTGTGCAGATGATGCATTTATATAAGATAGATTGGGGGATGAGGGAAGAGGAATACCCGTTGAACGAGCCGCTTCTGCAGCTGCCCATGCTCGAGTCAGAGGAAGGGATGGTGGTCCCGAAGGTGTTCCTGATTTGTGCTGCACCGACTTGGATGAGATCGCCTTCCGAGGATGATCTGGGCCAACCTCTGGATGCTTCCTACTGATGACAAGAGATCCTTTGTCGATGCCAGTTTCTTGTCTTGCTGTTGTCTCCTGGGATTTCACTATCAGGGGGCATTCTTTGAATAGATGCTCAACCTTGTGACAACTTCGGCATCTAAATGGCACACCCTCATAGTCCAAGATCTGTACCCGGGTGAAATTCCTCCATTGTAGGGTTATCCTTTCTTCCAGTCCCTCCCGAGTGTCCAGATGCACTAAAATACGGGATAATGTTCAGTTTTTGGATTGGACAATGGATTTGTCGTAGTCCAAAAATGTACCTAGGGTATTCCCTATTTTGATAAACACCTCTTTTGACCAGTACTGTAGCGGTAATCCTGGAAACCTCACCCAAAGAGGCCTTGCTCCGATCTGCTCTCTTTCAGGATCGAAAAGAGGGCTCCATCTTTTGAGCAAAACCAGCACCATCTCTATGTGCCAAAATCGAGCTAGTGCCATGTTCGTATAATCTTCAAGTGCAAAGTGAAGTGCGAACCACCCACGAGGCAGGGTTTGAACCTCCAGCAACTGAAGGAAGATCTGCCCCCAGATCTCTTTCACCCATTGCCCTAATCGATCCGCTGTATAGGTTCTGTCGTGAACCCTACCCACTAGTACTTTGCTTGCTCTGTCGGCGATATCCCCCATGATGAGACCTTCGCCAAATTTAATAGTGAAATCTCTCTTGGATGCTCTGATACACTTTGATTTCTTCCTCCTTGTTCGAGGCACAATAGGATGGTCTTGTAATGGATCCGTTGGGTTTTTTGATGCCGAGGAAGGCTCCCCCGTCCTAACCCTAATAATAGGGGTATTGAAACAGCCCGATGGGTGTGCGGAATTTTGTGATTTTTCGCCTGATCCAGGGTGTATTGCTGGTAGTTGAGATTGTGTGGCCACTTCCGATGCAGGTCCAGGGCGGGGGTTAGGGTTCTGAGAGAAACAAAGGTCAGAGGGGGGTGTAGGGTCGAAGAGCGGAGATGAGCATGAAGCGAGGAGGTTGAGGGTGGAAGGAGACAAGGGTGGACAGTCGAGGGCGGGAGAGTTGATGGAAAGGGAACCAATGCAGAGGGAGTTGTCCTTATGCCCAGGAAGGGAGACAATCGGCGCCGTTAACGAGCAGGACAGAGCAGATGTAACGGTAGCTGATTTTGGGATAGGGCTTGGGAAAATAACCTGTTCCGAATAGGGATCCGGCAAATAGTCCACCGCGTCTAATTCCATGCCCTCCATGCTTATCCACTGAAAACGATAGTTATGCAGGCTAGGACCGGCGTGTTGTAGGCTAGAGGTGGATAACCGCTACAGGTGTTTGCTATAGTTAACCAGGGTCAGAGTAGCAAGTAGGGTGTGCGCAACAGAGCTCCATCCTCCCATGAAGAAACTTACTCTCATTAGCACAACACTTATTGATTTCCTCGCAAGGATTAGGTCTATTAATAGGTTAGGGTCTTGTGAGTTAATCTTGCAATTTCTGTCTATGATATTAATAATAAATGAAACTATCTTGCATAATAACTTATTAACTATTTATTTATATATTTATATTAAATTAGGAAGGTATATTTTTACATATCTTTCCATACTATATTATTGATGTAATGTTTTTGATTTATAGTTATTTCATAATATACTTATTCATTTGATTAGTATTCCATATTAGCAATTTTTATGTTATTAATGATTAATGTTTGATTGAGTGATTACAAATTTTGGTAGTAATATAACAAAAAAAACTAACTTCCTTGATAATTTACTAGCCATTTATATTTTTAATTATAATTGGACAACTAATTTATTAATTTTCTAAAAAAATACAAACTTTACTTTTATTCAAATGCTGGTAATAAATATAACAATAATTTTGGTAATAATCATAACATTAATAACTTTTCCTCTTCCTCGGTCCAGTCGAGTTGGCCAGTCAAATTTAGCCATTTCTCAGTCAAAATAGTTGTTTCCTAGTCAAATATAGTTGTTGGAAGATCTACTCTCCCTATTTAACCTATAGCCATGATCTGGTTCTTCAATTTGTCCTGACGATGAACCACACTCGTTGGTTCGAAACGCGTTGGCAAAAATTTTATAATGTGATTTCCGCCGAAAAATCTTCTCATTAAACTTGATATGGGTCACAGAAGCTTAAATTCAACAAAAACTCATATCGCCGGAAGGATGGAGGAAGCTGAAGAAAGGATCAGGGAAAGAGGGAGTAATAGATCTCCATTATGAATGAGATAGTATCCCTCTCAAAAGGCATCCTATTAGAAGTCCTTGCAGATATGAACATAGTAAGAAGATGCATCATGGCATCATGGAAGTAAGAGCTCGTATGAAATCATGAAGAACATAGCTCTTGGGAATCTTGTTGTACATTGCAGGAGAGGAAGAGTTCATCCAGGTCAAAAGAAACATTTTCCAGATGGGGATATACTAAAGGATCTCTAATAGATATTTCAGCGGACGATCTCCGAGTCCGGAAAGGTAGAAAATGTTTTAGCAGAAATTCCAACTCTTGGATCTCATGAGATGGTGGTTCAATGACATGAAGAATGAAGTAGATCAAGGGATTGAAGAACCGTTCAATCAAGGAAGTTGTTGAAAGATACCTAAAGAAAAATAAGGTATGTATGATTGTATTTGTAGTTTCATTTGATATTGTAATGTCATGGTATATGGTTGCAGATAAAATGGATCGAGCATGATCAAAAAGGAAAGGATCTCCTCCTCTGAAAGGATGCAGAAAGACATAAGTCCAACAAGATGAAATCAACATAATATGTCCTCATATGAAGTATGAGGTAGTTGAGTACAATTGAAGAACTCTGAGAGCTCCTGGAAATGAAAGACATGAGGATGAAAGAGATCGTAAAACATGCAACCATGATGAGGGCAGTCAACATCCAAAGAATCAAGAAGACTTGACCAGGAAACCCCCTGGAACGATGTGAAGGCTCTGATGGAAGTCTGAAAGGATGAGGACCCTTGACAACATAAATCATTGGGAGATGTTTGAACATGTATGCAGGATGAATGATGCCTATAAGAAGATGTCACTGGAAGAAGGCCATCACCAAAAGGTAATGTGTGATTTGTTTTTGGTGTCTGACCTCGTGGAAAAGTCTCGGTATGTGTGCAGGATCAAGGAAAGAAGAATTGTGAAGGATGTCACAACTATGTACCTTGTGATCCAAATTGTTGAAGGAAAGTGAAGACATATGAGTTTATGAAGGAAGCCCCAGATATGTAGACAAGGAGGATACTTTCCAAAAAAGAAGGAATGACATGACGAAGGAAAGTAATGGATAGTTGACCCTACATGTGAAGAAATTGATGACATCGAAGTCTTGAATCATCAGTCAACTAGAGGACCCTATAAAGCATTGATGATAGAGTCCCTAGGTAAGAGGGAGCTCTGGGAAGTTCCTATGAGCAAAGGAACTCAAGCAAGTTTCTAAGTAAAGCGAAACTTGGAACTCATCCCTGGTTAAGAGGGAGAGTTAGACACGACATTCTTGTCTTCAATTTGGAAGAAATAATGGAGGATTGTGTAATCATCTGGCATCCGACACTCTTTGAGGATGTGCTAGGGCATCCAAGACAAGAGTGGGCAAGAGGACCGATATTCTTGAGGGCTGGGAACCCAAGATGAGAATAGTCCTAATAGGGCATAATCGGAGAACACTTGGGTGGGTATGACCCTAAGAGAGACAATGATGATGCGTGTCTATCAGTCATTGGTCTTGCCAACATTGTGTGCTCTGATCTAAGTGAGAGATAGAGTTGTTAGTCAATGCCTTCCTCAATAGAAATAATGTTGGTTGAAATGATGTTATAATAGATGCATTGCAAATCGATTCTTCTTATGAGAAATTCTTCAAATTGAGAATGACCAAGTACCACTATGAATACCTCCCTAGTTAAGAGGGAGTCTTGAAGAAAGTGTAACTAGGTTCGGTCTTCATAATGACATGATCTTTATATTTGATGTAATAAAAGAGAATAAATTATTTTTGTTATCTTGTTGCATGGGTTTCATGAGCAAGAAGTGTCACTAGGTAAAAGACTTCTTCTTGATGTCTATAGGATTTATTTATATGTCAAAGAGTCATGTCATGTATATAGAAACTCCTCATGAGTTCAAGTAAATATGTACAAGTCTTCAACGGCCCTCCAAGACCAAGATCAATGCCTCAAAACCAAGCCTTCCAAAGTCTGCAAACAAAACATTAAAGGATCTTCATGTCGGCTCAAAAATGAATTAAGTAAATAAATATAAGTCATGTCGTCTTGGAAAAATAGACATGTCGGTTCATAAACATACATCGGCTTATATAGATAGCTCACTACTATAAATACCCATAAAGGGTCAGCATAATTACACCAAGAAGAACTTCACATTCCTCTCTGAAATTCCACATGAATGTTAGGTGCAGGAGTACGCTATACAAGAGGGACAGATCTCGCATAAAGGGAGGAACAGATCTCGTGGTTTTATCTCTGAATCTTTCGTGGAGTATAGGTGCAGGGATCCGAAATTAAGAAGGAACAGACCTTACATCATCTCTCTGAAATTTTCGCATATATAAGAAGAAGATCTGCAATTGTATTAGGGCACCTTGGGGTCTAAAGGTTTGACTACACCTTGGATGGGTATAAGGTGCAATTAACCTATGTCTCAAATAGATGGAATGGAAAGAATCGTGGATGGATAGACAGTCGTGGCATAAAATATGTCTCTACTCTTTTCGAAGGAACATCATTGGTATCCTACAATCTCAGTCTTGGTTTGATGGTGATCCTGAAGGAAGCATCCCTGTAGCAGTGCCGATATTATGAACAACAATGGTTAGGTGGATCTACTCTCTCAAAAGGCTATCTTAGTAGAACCATGTTAATTTCATAGGGTTCCATGATGATGGTGATTCTCGACATACTTGAGTAAGCACAGTGTTCAGATCTGTGATCTCAAACAGAATATATATATATATATATATACATATCAGACTTCAGTACAGTACACCTTTATGGCAAAAGCAATAGTCATGATAGTTACAATCTCAATGAGATTGATAAGGCTTAGATCATGATGTTACACAAGGCTTGATCTTGTTCTTAAACTTCATGATATCAAAGAATGTATAGAGATCACCTCGATAGCCATCTCTAGGAGCAGTCATGGTGCAGATGCTATAAAGAAGCAATAATGAAGATCTCAGTAAAGCAGTGGTGCAGCAATGAGGATGATCTCAACAACGAAAGAAAGGAGGATTGATCTCTTGGTCTTGGAGAGGCAGAGTGTGTCAAGGGTCGTGGCCTTGGTATTCGTCAATGGAATTTCTATAAGAAGAATTTATGCATGGGTTTTCCTCTCCCAGAGGGAGAGGTTTTGGCCATGGCAGAGAGCCAAACAATTGTGTTCTTGTCTCTTTTGTTTTGATAGCAGTTTGATGAAGCTAACTCACATATTTTAATAATGAAGTAACATCAAGCTAAGATAAAAATGTATAAATGTTTCACAAATTGTTATCATCTCAAAGAGGAATCACCTTAACATGCATGCCCTAAGATTGCTCAACAAATCGATGGCTAGGATGATCTTGGAGTCGATCCATGTGAGTTTCTAGATCATTCATGCCTTGACTTAATTAATACTGATTAATTAACCATATTCCTTAAGTTTAGACTTAGGAAATATTTAAAAACCGGTTAATAATCTAATTAAGTCATTTCTAGGCTGAATTTCCAAAAAAAAATTGTGGGTTTTGGAGATCTCATGTATTCTAGCCTCTCCAAAAAATTTCGTGGCTAGAACACATACGATGATACAAAAACTAATAGAGGTGCCCCGAACTTGTTTTTTTTACCCTTCTTTATATACCTTTTGCCTTTTATGATTTTCTTTAATTGACTGCTCGGGGCTCAAGGGGTAAGAGCATGATGTGTGAGATATAACAATGGATACCCCCTTTAAAGTAGGGTGGTTCATTGCCCACCAAGGGTTGGGATAATCATGGGTTCCTAAATGATAAAGGAGGTTCACCTAGGGCCTGTAGGAACCATGGTGATGGCCATGATGATGGGGTAGAGTTCATGTATTGGCTTTTTCCCATGTGCTAAATGTGTTTGTCCCAACCATCTTCTACATTTTGTGGTACATCTTCCTATCGAATGTGTCCAATTATTCTTTTACTTCTTTTTTTTTCAGCTGCATCAACCTTCGGGGCATCATTCAAGGCCCGACCCTTGGTGTGGGTAAGGGGAGGGGAAAGGCTAACCCTATGTGGACCCAGTGGATGAATGTGGACCAGGTGGACAAATGTGGACCCAGGTGGGAGAAATGATGAATGGGGTCAGAATGAGTGGAAGGGGAGTGATATATGTGGATGAGGGAGTGGGACCATGCAACCAAAATCAGGGTTTCCCATGTAATACCATCCCTAAAGATCAAAGGTCAGTAAAAAAGACCCCACCGGACTAGGATCCAAGGGTAACATCCAAAAGAGGTCTAGGGGACAAGAGCACATGACCTAGCCCACTCTTTCCACCGAATCCCCCCATTAATCCATTCCCAGAAGTGTCCATGATAAGCAAACTACAATACTCAATTACCAAATGACAAGGAATACCTTTAGGTTCAGGGGACCACCTCCAAACATACGATCATAACAAATGGGTGCGGGACCACATGGTTGGCTCAGGTGGTTGAGAAATGGCACAACGACCGAGTTGGTGGCTACAAGGGGTTGCTGGCTGCCGAATGAGGACTATCTTGGAGAAATTTTTTCTCTTAGGGATATCACCCACAAAATGGTGGGTAACGGGTCTTATGGTCGATTGGGACCACCATGTGACCATAACTAGTCATGCGACTATGAGTTGAATGCAATGGAGGAGCAGTGATACAGATTTTATCGAACAATGAACAATTTTTGATATGTTAACTGTTTGTAGAAAGTTCGGTACAATGATCTAATGGTTTGGTTTGAAATCAATGTAATACATGACATGGTTTGGATTGGTTTGGATTTTTTTCTATTCGTTGTGCAATTTTAGCTATGAATTGGTTACGGAGATCTAGTCATGTCAACTCCTTGGAAGGGTTCAAAGCCATTACAATTTTGTTGTGCATGTTTTGAATCTGGAGTGTAATCTCTTTCATGTGGAGGTCTTGTCAGAATATTATGATCTGGTTTCATTACAACCCATCAACAAACTAGCGGAGATCTCATATATTTAGTGGAGCATGATGTTTTGTCAAAGGTAAGTTTTGGAAAGAGTTTAAATTTGGCAAGGGTGTTCATATGGAAATAATATATGGTGGAACCATATAACATAGGCAGAGTCTCATTATTGATCTAGTTATATTTGGTTATGATTATGTTTATATGGTTCATGGCTTGTTGCTAAAAACATTTTAACATAGTCTAGGTTCTATACATTGAATTAATCACTCAATGCAAGCAATCGATTGACATGTGAAATGATTTCACGATGCAATAAGATGAAATCTAGATTGGCTCAGACCTTGACACATAGACGCACCATAAGTTGATGTACGCATTTCCCAGAATATGAATCTTGACCCCGTTCCAGGCATGTGGATACGTGTTTTGATAGTAGACAATACTTGATACAAATACAAAATTGCCCAAATACAAACAAGCATTAGTACCTAATTGCATAATAAATAAAGTACCTTTTGATCAAAAGCCCACCTTCTAACATGTGCTCTTGGAAAATGCATGAGGTAACACATGACTGATGCAAGTGGTATAGATTTGAAGGGCATGTCGCATAGGCTACTAGTGGCTCTTAGGGGCTGCTAGCTATCTGTTGGAAGAGATGAATAGGAAAAAAAATTCTCCTAGGGGTCACTCACTTTTTGGTGGGTAACAGTGCCAATGAGGACAAAAACATTAGCATGAGTATGTAGCTTCTCAAAGAATGAGAGAAGAAGAATGAAAAAACAAAGAAAAGGAGACAGTGAAAAAAGAAAGAAAAGTGGAGAATACACTAGGGTTGTACTCACAATGCAAGGAACCAAAGAGTTAGAGGAAGGATACTTTGGCTTGATGATTAAGCAATCATATAGCTGCAGTCTATAGGATGTACCAACCAATGTTTTTAAAACCGGAACCGGTGACCGGACCGGTCCACCTAATGAACCGGGTTACCGACCGGAACCGGTCTAACCGGGACTGGTTTGGTCTAAACGAACCGGTTTTAAAAAAATACATTAAATAATTAATTTTTAATGAAAGAAAACTATTTTTAAGATGTAAAACCATGATTCAAAGCCATTATGAGACAAATATGCAAAGTTTGCTTTTTCATTTATATTTACCATGTAAAGGTGAATATATCAAAATGGCACGAAGTACAAATTAACATATATCATCGACAAAATAGCAAAATACATAAGAAATGAGGCTCTAAATGGCCTATAAAGTCCAAAAACAATGCTGCAAGTGCCAAGCTATGAGGCCATTGGCCTACTACAAGTCTAGACTCTACAGACTACAGTGTAGTATGTACACATGATCAATCATCAAGTTCATCACCACTACTAGACACAGGATCACCATCAGGAGCTACATAGACATCATCTGGTTCAGAGTCTGAGGATGCCTCAGCTTGATCTGCAACCTCAGTACCAATGCCACCAATGACATTAGAAGTGGACCTCATGGAAGCACGAGTTTGTCGACCTGCACGACTAGTGCCTTCCATTGGTTCTTTGCCTTTCCTTGATGCCGCTACTGATCCTGGTTCTGATGTCGCCACATAATCTGCTTCATCC
>APFE031038978.1:8920-20309 GCA_000404065.3 Pinus taeda
AGGAGTCTGAAAAGGAGCAAAATGGACTTCTCTGGAGATCTAGGTAGAGAGGATTACCAAACCAATCGCAAAATTGCAGAATACTTTTTACGGTACAGCAGTCAATCTTCCTGAATGTTGTGTTCAGTGCATTGCAATCGATAGGGCAACAGACACGGCTTCCTAAGGATAAAGGATGCAGCCTATTGTGGTCTCCCAAAATATACTCAATGGTACATGGGAGCACAGGTCTGTAGTGGCACTTGTCGTCTCAGAGTGGAGGAATCACCCAACCAACAATGAAAACAATAGTTACCAGGTTTTACGACACCAGAATATGTCTCTAGCCTAGACCTCTAGATGTTGTGCGTTAAGTTCCAAAGCATTGTTAGATTCATTAAATTTATTTTAAGTTGATATTGCTTAAAAATTTTCCTTTCAGGTTCACTACGTGATGTGTATTTAATTCCTAAAATGCAGTCTAAGGTGATAAACAAACATTTAATCTTTTTTTGGCAATGAAAATCCTAGCTACTAAGGAAATAAAGTTAAGAATCTTTTTTCAAAGAGCACAGGGCACACGCTAAATGCACTGTCCTAAATCAAACCGTGCAGTCAAAATAAAAATGCACATGCATGTATTTGTTTTTAGCCTTCTTAATGTATGAATGATGATAAGAAATCTATGTGAAAATCTGAATTATTTTCAAAGTGACAACACTCAAACAATTTCTTTTCAAAATGAAGTGAAGTTAAGAGACACTTTGTGATTTTGAAATGAAAATTTCTTTTCGACACTTTAAAACTATTAATTCAAATCATATGCAATAGTAACTATATAATCGACTATCAAGAAAAATGGGATTGTCTTCAAAAACTGAAAACGATAGCTACGACACTTTCAGATCAAGAAATGACAGTTCGACTATGCTACTTTTTTGCAAAAGAGAACTGAAAATGGCGCACAATACACAAAAACACTTACAATTCTTTGCACTAAGGAGGCAGAATAATGTAAGAAAAGGGGGTTTTGGTAGAGATACACTGACTACAGACAACAAAACTCCTGAATAGGACTGAAAACAGTGAGGAAAAACCAAAGTCTGAAGGTAAAGTTAACCTTCCCTGACCATCGCACTTGTCACACTGTGAATTCAGTATGCAGCGCACCTACAACACTCGGGAAGTGCGACGCATACAGTCTGCCTTGAAGGCAGGGCGTGATGGTACCAGTGCGAGACTTTGAACAAGTGTTTACTCACAATTTTCAATTCAGTTCAGGGATTTAGGCCGAGTAAGTAATGTTCAGTATATGTAAAACACAGGGGTGATCTAAAGTGGTTACTAGAGCCACCACTTAGGGCAATTAGACTGTTTGCATATCGATTGTTTTAATTCATAAACAAAACCTGGAGATAGAGTAAAGCAGCTTTGATCTACTTTGCATTTGTATAAAAAATGCAGTTTGAAGGCTAGCTGGCTTGGCTTGACGCTCCATCTGTAAGTTTATAAAAGAAAAAAAGATAGATATGCTAACAAACAATCTAGTCGCTCCCCAGTGGAGTCGCCATTTTGTTACCGGGAATAGTGTGCACTCGGATGATACTATTCCCACTAAGACTAGTAGCGATCTTAGAAACAAACAAGTAAATTCTACTTTCATTTTCCTTTATGAAGATAGACAAGAGGGGAACCAAGGGAGACCAACCTTAGTCTTGCACCTGATTTCCTCTCCTTCCTGATAGAGTTTTGCCACTTCTTCTTTATCTTCCCAGCTTCAAGGAGCACCTATGGAATCACAACAACATACTAATATCGAAGAACAAAGATCTATATTCATAAATAACACAGGACCAGATGTGCGTTAACCATACAAATGCATATATAAACAAGTACACAATAATATGGAGGAAAACTTGAATAGCTTTATTAATATGAAAAGTAGCAAGAGGATTACAACCATATGTTTTGACCCAACATCGTCCTCCAACTAGAAAGCCCTTATTCACCTCAAGCAAAGCTTAGATCACCCAACACTATGAATTTACGCCAGAAAACCAACAACACTTCTCTATAAGATACAAAATTCTAGCCTCTGAATCTCTGTGATGAGGGATCCATATATAGATGATTATAGAGAGGTGAGTCATCTTCTAGGGTCTTGATTAGTGTCCTCTCTCTAATAGTTCCTGCTTCCACCTGGAGAATGATGATCTCTTACTCACCCCTGGTCAAAAATAGAGAGGCAAGTATCAGAGGGGAAACTTCTGGAAGATTCCATGATCTTCCACCTTGCATTTTGTCCCTGCCATTTGTCCATTCCCGACCATTGCACCCCACAGAGGAGCAATTCAGTATGCATTTCACCTTGTACACTAGGAAGGTGATATGCATTGCACCCTCTGCACTGGGTTTTCAGTATGGTCCAGTTTTGACCATTTATGAGCAGTTTTTAGTGGAGAACTTCTGGGAGATGATGTAATGAGCTGACCTTGTTCCTTTAGGCAGTGAAGCAACACTTTTAGGGACTTAGGAGCCCTAAATTTATGGACATTTATGATTGGTGTTGAAGTGCCCAAAAATGTCTATAATAATGTGTGATGGAAATTTGACTTCCAACTTTCTTTGGATGTCCCGGGAAATATATGTGTACGTAGTCCTCGATCGAGAGACTGCTCCATGTCTTGCCCTGGGAGTGTACTACCTCTCCCCTTCGAGAAAGGCCTATGATGAAATAGATATCTTCCACTTCCATCCTGAGTGGCATCTGGTCAATTATAAAATCATCCTCCTCGATATTCCAGTAATTAAGAAGCATCTCGAGCAGACATGTGTTTGCCTTCATATTTGGTAATTTGAAGGATTTTAGCAAACCACATCCTCATAAGGCTTCGAAAGCATCGGGATCGTTCATGACCTCATCATCTATTGGGGTATGCTCTCTTTCTCGCCAGGTGACTGGAATCCTGAAGGAAAAATCAAATTGAGCCGTTAGTTTTTGTGTTTGAAATGTCTGCAACATATACGTGGGTCCCTTTGCACACAGTCACGTGTAGGGCCCATGTGTACGCGGGTTTCATATTACCAACCAGCATATATGCCGTGGCGAAATTTTTGGCAAAAATTCAACAGTAAAACATTAATTAAAACTTCTAAAACTAGTCACAATCAATTGCAATATAAGAATAAGAGTTACCTGGGACTTTCGAAGAATCTGGACGGTTGAATTTGGCGTATGGGAAGTTTTCTCCTTTTTCTCCACTTTTCTACTCTCAAACTTAAATGGTGAAAATGGTGAGTCTGAAACTTCTTTTATAGGTTTTGAAAATGTCAATTTTTTTTCAAAATTTGATTTTGTTTGGTATCATGTAACTTTTAACTTGGGAGCTTGCAATGTTGAGAATGGTTTGACTTTCAGGACATTTTGGATGTTTTTTCGACAGTTTTAAGACGGTTCCATGACTACTGACCCGTCATGGTAGGTATCATTTTCTCACTGGCATATAGGTTAGGGAAGCCATTTTTCCATTGTAATATGCATACTAGCATCCATTTGTCGATACACTTGCCATAGGGTCGATCCCATCGTGTTATGGTTCATAAACCATCTTCACTCGCCGATTCTTTCAATCAGGACAAAATGGTAGAGCCATCCTTTACATGGGCATCGTAGTTAGCACCTCACTGACATTTTTTGCCCATGCTGCTTTGATTTGAGTAGGCTTGGGAGTCCTCTGTAGTCCCACCATGATTTATGCAATGAAGACTCATTCCTCTTTGCTTCTTCGCTTCGTTCTGGCCTTATACCCTAGAGGCTTCTTTGTGTTCAGTGTACTACTGCATTGCATTTTGACTATTTGCACTTTTTGGCCTTGAGCCGGCTTCACTTGGACTCATGTTTAAGCCAACTTTTTACCATGACGACTGCAAAATCAAGCTTGCATACTTTTGACTTCTATAGCTTGACACACCTTGACCCGTGGAAGGAACACACTTTTGAGTGTCTTTGACCAGTTTTCGCCTCCTACATTGAGAATATGATTGTTCAAATCCCAGGAAATAGATCATCTGATTCGTCGACACTCGTTCTTTCCATTGTACTATAGCATTCTTTTATTATTTTTCTAGCTTAAAAGAAAAGAACCAAAAAAAAAATATATATATTCCAAAAAGAGCGGGAACGAGACAATATTTCCATTTATTGTTGGCAGCTAGATTCAGTCGTGTCACCCTTGAACAAAGCACTCAAAACAAAGTCTCCTCCATTTGGGCGGGATTTAGTTTGACTTAGGTATGCCTTAACGTTTTTATTGAGTTAGTTCTCCCCTGATTGGTTATCTCTTCCAATCACATGGAGGGTTTGTTTGTGCCTCCTACACAAAAAACTTATACAGAGTCATTATATGCTGCCACATAGTCACATTGAGTTGTGCTTTTGTTCAACGGAAGTTAGCCTAAGTCAGCCTCTCTGCGGTGTCTCTTAACTCATTTTTCAGTCAACCATTCTTGGTTGTCAATATCATGTCTATCATCACATCAGTTATATTGGTCCTTTACTCATGCCGGTTTGAGAAGGTCTCCATTGACTTCTTGCTAGCGGGTATTGTCCTTATCGATGATGACATCTTTCTCTAAGGACAGGCCTAGAGCTGCACCCTGGCCCTATTTTCTTTATTTGTAGGTCACCTTATGCTCAACATAGATCAATATCATGGGTCTTTGACTGAGTGGTTTCCCTTGTGTTCAACATCAACTTACATTATCACACATTGGGATTCGTGCAGTACCTTGGTTTCCATTTGACCCTATTGCTGGATACCTCACCTCTATGTTAGCTTTCATTATTGGTTGGTTCAGAGGGTTTCTTATGTGCACTAGCCGCATCTTGTGTACGCTGGAAACATACTTTGGTCAGGTTACTACATATTTTTCATCTGATTCCTTCCACATTATTGGCCTATGGGTTACACTCGCACTAGTTTGATGGAGGATACCTCAATGCCTTCCTTCTAGCGAATATTTCCCTATCGACTTCGACTCATTGCTCTGGGTAAAAGATCTAGAGTCCATTTGGCAGTACCTTGGTGTTTGTAGTCATTAGTGGCAGATCCTTTGCTATCGACAGTGGGAAACCATCATTGTCTCCTGATTGATAGATTCTTACAGGTGTTCGACTCCATCTCATCTATTCACACTTGTTAGATTGTACTGGGTACCTTGATGCTCATTATCATTATCGGTGAGTAGTCTCGTGTTTGTTAACAATATACATCAAAGACTGGTAATCAAAAGATTTCTCACATGGCCGACTTCAGATCATTTATTCCCATGCTGTAGAAATGTACCACAGTGGTCGGTGAAGACCTTAGGTTGTATCAGCATTCATTGCTTCACTTGATAGTTGCTCCTATTGCTGCTGGTTGATACCACTTCACCTTATATGTTGCACTCATTCATGGCGACATTTTATGTGCTGGCACCTCAGTTTGCAGTGTAGTACCATCATATTCCATCATGCTCATTTGGTACTTTTTGCGATCAGTCTTTGATGTCAGTGATCCGCTTCATCCTTCAGCATCATTGATATTCTTATACTTGACATTCAGACATGTACTTGTTCGATCTTGATCAGATGATCCATTATGTATTTTCCAGTCATTTATACTTGTGTACTTAGTGGATCCACTTGTACTTGATATGCAGACATGCTGTAATTTCTCTAAGCATGGGTATGCCTGCCTCATATAGTGTTTCTTTCTGATCTCCTTTTGTGGCTTGGCAAGCTGAATTCTGGTGCAGTCCTTCTCAGTTTGCGATAGACTTCCTTTCCACGGACTTGCTTGATACATTTCGGCCATCATGTACCCCTTTTGACCTCATATATCAGGGGGCATCTGTTACAACTCCAAATCTCACTCATGAGGTTTGTGATGCTACAGTCATGGCCTAGGGCAACCCCTCCTTCCAGACCTAGTCCAAAATTTAAAAAAGAGAGTTTTATTTCCTATACGTGACATTTCCCTAAGCTAAATGCGTGTATATGCAGGTCTGTGTATACCCAACCTGTGTATATGTCTTAAGACACTTAAAAATAAATAAATCTCCTTAATTTTGGGTAGAGATCATGGATTTCACCTGTTGATTACCTATCAGAGCCCATGGCCCAAATGTTCCCAACGAATTCCCAACTAAAAAACTACTTTGGGAGAAGTATAAAAAGGCTTCAATGGGAAGGCAAAAGGGAGGAGAGAAGAGAGAGAAAGATTATTATGCTAAGATTTCCCTGACCAGGTCTGAAGATCCTATTGCCTCCTGCACTTCCCCCATTTTACAAGAAACTCTTGTTTCCTTGTGTGTGTTGATGTCTTCATACTACTTGAGATATCATGGAGTAAGTCATGGAAGGAGTTTGTTAAAGGCTTGAGATTGGACGAATCCGGAGATGGTTCCGCTTGGAGCCTGCGAAAGGATTAATTAGGTGAAATTATTCTTTTCTGTACTTTATTTGTCTATAATAAAAGAAACACATGTCTTTGTTCCTGATATAAATCTTCTTCATGTTTATGATATTCATGGTATGATTCTTATGTGAATGGTTGTTTAATTGCATAACTAACTACCTTTCATTATAATATGAAGATGGTTTCTTTATGATGTTTAGTCCATATACTGCTATAATTTCTTGAATTGATTGTTTTGTAGGTCAAAGGAGCAAAAGGAACTCGAAGAAGGGTTTGGACCCTAGAAGGCTCTTCTCAAACATAGGACCTCAGGTACACCCTCTATCGTAAAGTTTGCTTATATTATCATTATGGCTGTATGGAATGTGTGTTTCTCTATATAGATAACCTCCAATCTGCTAGGGTATCCACCCAAGACCCTATCGGAATTTATCCCACAACACCCCTTCTCATTTTCTCTAATTATTTACTAATTTCCCCTAAGGACTAAGGCATTTGCTAAATTAGAGGGGCTTAGAGCATTTCTCTAACTTATGGAGGGACCGGACCCTCGGCCCAATGATTTAAGAAAAAACCTAAGTACTTAAAATCATCCATAAACCATTCATTTGATTTCATAAAGTCCTTTCCGAAGTAAAACCCTATTTTACTTAGGAAAATACACAATATCACATAAAATCCCCTTTTCACTTAAGCCTAAGTTAAATATACACTTAAATGTTTTACTTAGTGCTTTCTCATTCTATTCTTTCATATTAATTTATAACTTATAATTATATAACTCCCGAAAAGGTTCAGCCTTTCCCATATTATTAAATATATATAGAAATTCCCAAAATGTTAAATATCCTGCCTCGGGTTAAATATAACCATAAATAGTGTTAAAGTCGAATTAATGGATTAATCATTGATTCATTAAGAAATTAAATCTCCCGCTACACAAAAAGGGATTAATTAACTGTTACGGTTAATTAATAGCCTCCCCATCCATTTGCGATCACCCCGATATAGTTAATTAAATTTTTTAATTATACTGGGCTCGCCGCAGTTAAAGCTCCACCTTATTGCTTTCCCGTCCACCATTCAATGCCATCTCCATCATCCAATGACCATTATTGATATCGCACCCCCCTGGTGACCACGTGTTAACATGTGACCACTAGGCAGTTTCCATCCCGTACGTCCACCACACGTTATGCAATCAATAGGATCGCTGGCTTTCAGCTGAATACCACCCAATCCCAAAAGTGGTGCGACCCCATACCACTTACCGCCCTTCACATATGAAAAACTATCCCATTGTACCTATGTCATTCACCCAATAAATAAAACCCCCGCCAACCTAGATTTTTGCGAATGAAACCAATAAAATGTCATTTTCAATGTTTTATGCGGCAAACTGTGTTCCCATGCAAAGCGATGTCCCAGTCAACTGCTAAAGGTTTCCAACCACCACCTGGTTAAAAAGTTTGTAGCAACACACTCCGGAACCTATTATTCAACCTGCCATTGTACTGTTCACTCCCCCATTACAGGTATTTATCCAATTTCCATTGAAACCCTGCAAGTTTTGGTTTTACACTGAAAATTCCATAAGAAAGAGCTAAATTTAGTACACGTTTAGACTTTGTTTCACTATATATGTTCCCAAAACCTGCTGTTTGGCCTATTTTCTCACAGAAAACCCAAATTTCATTTTTGAATCCACAAGAACCAAAATTGGAAACCCTTGTTATTTTGAATGTTGCACCAGTTAATGCTCCTCATAAAGACAAGACTATCTGCCTCTTGCAGATAAAGACTTCCAAATAAAAGACCTATCCACTGATCAGAATCACCTTACGGCCTTTTGCCAAGCCAAAGACAACTACCTAAATGGCTCAGACATCCTGGGACTATGGGAATCCAACATTCCTAGATATTTTGTCCCCTCAGTCCATGTTTTCCCTAATATAATTCATCAATGTTGTGCCAATTATGATCCTAACCGAAGAGTTGTTATGTCCCCAAGTGAAACAATCTTATTCCCCATAACAGTTGCATCTATTAATGAAATGTTGCAATTTTCCCCTGTTCATGCTCTCACTCCACTTTCTATGGGATACTTACTTGAGAAAGCCACTGAATTACCACAATTAGAACTTATTCACCTCTGTCAAACCTTCATGTTAGAAAAACATCAACCCAAAGGCCCACCCCTTATGGACAAACCTTCTTCACAGATATGTGAAGACTTATAGTGGATCTGATATCTTTAGTTATGGGATTTAACACTAGTTTTATTGTCAATCTTTACTCATAGACAACCCCCCACTGTCAAATATGACTATGCCTCCTATATTGCCAATAAAATTCATGACCAATTTATGAGACTGGACAATGAAGGAGTCTTCAAATACACCACTTTCATCTATCATCTTATGTTGTATTATGATTCAGACAGATTCCCTTTCCATGTTAAGAAACTTGACACCAAAGGAAATCCAAGGTTTGTTATCTTTTGGAGTCCCATTTTCCATAAATCCATTGAGAACCCTTACACCTACAATGAGTTCATTGATCAATTTGTGCATCCTGCAACCACTTTATTGATAGAAGTTTCCCATCCTAGGATAAATGGTGATATAAAGAAAATCCTTCAACTCTCCAAGTAGTACAGAATAGGTGATTGGTGCCTATACAATAACCATACAGAAATCAGGATCTATGGGTGTGAGCTCTGCCCCTTTAAGCTACCAAAGTATGTTCCAATGAGACTGTTTGCATTGGAATACTTTAGGAAAATGATAAATTCAAACTTGATTCATTTTTATAATGCCAAGAAGAAAGTTCAACTTAGAATCAAGAATCAGTTAGGCCTTTTTGTCTACAACACTAGGGAAGCATGGAGAGAAGTAGAAATAATTTTAGAAGATCATCTTAAGTTACAAAAGGGTTTTGGGTGGAAACCATATGACCCTAATAGCTTTATATGTGATAGAAGAATGAAGAACATATTGTGAACATACATTCACCATAGGATTCCAGAGATTGAACAGTTTACAAATATGGATGAATGGAGGGAAGGGACCCTAATAAAAAGTGATAGTGAACAGGTCAATTTTGAGAATGCTATGAGGAATCTTGAGAAAACACTTGACCTGGATTCTTTTGGACAGGTACCATTCAAGCTATCTCAAAGGTCAAGAATTGGCGCATCCATTGCTGGAACCTCTCAGCAGCCTTCAAAGGAAACCAACACACCAGCCACAGGATCATCTAAAGGCAAGGAATTAGAGACCACAAAACAACCAACAATGTCCAAGCAAACCGAAACCTCTAGAGAAAAGTTCCAAATGTCAACTCCTCCAACTCAAACCAATGTAGAAGAAAATCCCATTTTCCAGACTCCTCTAAATGAGGAAAGAAACAAAAAGAGGGACAGGGAAACTACTACCCCTACCAGTGAACCTTCAGGACAGCCTGGAACAAAAAGGCAAAGGTTAAATCCCCTTTCAGAGGAGGAATTTGTTGAAGAGACTACAGAGAGTCAAAGAGAAGAAAGACTAGTTAGCCAGCAAAATTTCCCATCGGGAGGAACATCCACTAGCTCACAGAGACAAGAGCTGGAAAGGTAGCAAAGTGCAGAGGTATCATCTCTCAGCCCAATAGGAAAAGATGCCTCAGATATTAAGAAAATTTTCATAGAAATAAAGGCTAGAAATGATCCATCAAGGCTTCAAATTTACAATCAATATTTGAAGATGGTCCCCACAAATCAACAGAGATTAATGTTAGCCTATGACATTAAAGAGGGCAAGATGATAATGAGCTAATTCAACCCTAAAGTGCAACAACCTCAATCAACAGCAGATTATATCAGAACAAATTTGGAAGTCATGGAAAAGGATATTCATCTTATTGATCAGATTAAATTACATAAACAAACTGGAGAAATGACTTATTCGACCTTGACTAGTAAGGAAAATATGGCCCATAGGCTACAAAATTCTTTGGATAATACAACTTCCCAACTAAACTTGGAGAAAGCCTCCTCTGAGGCTAAAGATAACAGAATAAAGTCCCTAGAAGAAATAATTATTGGATTGGGACATGATCCCAAAGATGTGAAAGGTGTAGAAGCATTAATCAAAAAGAAAGATGAAGATATTGCTGCCTTGAGGAAGTAGCTAAAGTTTCCTCCTTCAGAGCATCCATAGACTACTGAAATCATAAAGCAAAAATCTGAAGAAGAAAGGATCGATTTACTTTTAAAACTCAATCAACGATTAAATGAGATAGAGCAAGTGTTAGAAAAAGTATTGAAGGACATGTAGGGAAATTCTACTTCTCAGCCTCCCGATGTGATACCAGTAGTCTCAACAATAGTTCCGTCTACACTTGTGACAACATTAGCACCAAACATCCCAGCAGCCACAGTAGAAGTGGTCACAGCTACAACAATAGCAAGAGCAACAAGGATAACACAGGGCATCAGTGCCAATTTTAGCACAGAGGAATTAATAAAGTTAATGGAAGACATGAAAATATAAGTCGCAAAGCTAAAATAGGTAAAAGAACAGTTTTCTAATATGGAACGAAGCTATGATCTCTCAAAGATAATTGTCACAGAAAAAACAAGAGAGATTAAAGCATTAGAAAATAAAGTGAAATCATTAGAAAAATATCTCACTTTTGAGAAGCCTCTTGCAGAAATCAAGAAAATTCTTTGGGCCAACATCACTCAATCCATAAATGATGTTTGGCCATCCATATAAGTAATTTTTGAGCAAATTGATCTAGTGAAGACAACCCATGAAGAAATCCAAAGGACAATGTTATTGAATCAACTCAAGAAAAGATACAAAAGATAGATCAACACTTTAGAATTCAGCCTCTTCGAGGGGGAAACCTCCTTTACATTACATAAATGAACAATTCTTGGATGATACAAATGAAAAGACCTCCTT
>APFE031038978.1:37359-51240 GCA_000404065.3 Pinus taeda
GAAGGCCTTTGAACATCTTAAAGAGGAAATGTGCCAATCATTGACCTTAGCTATGCCATACTTCACAAAAACTTTTATTGTGGAATCTGATGGTTCAGGAAATGGAATTGGTGCAGTTTCAATGCAAGAAAGAAGACCCATTTCTTTTGAAATTCGTCCAATCAAAAGAAAGTATTTACAAAAAACTATTTATTAGAAGGAAATGTTCGCAATACTACATGTACTAAAGCAATGACGACCTTACCTAATGGGAAGATACTTCAAGGTAAAAACAGATCATGATAGTATTAAATACTTTTTGGAATGGAGATTAACTTCAAAAGAGTAGAAAAAATTGGTGACAAAGATGTTGCGTTATGACTTTGAAATCATCTACAAAAAAGGGAAGTAAAATATTGTTGCAGATGAACTCTCAAGAAAGGATGAGGATGCTGAAGGATTACTTTGTGCCATTTCTATTATCCAACTTGAGTGGATAAATAAAGAAAGGGATGAATGGATAAATAATTAAGAGGTGTGGTGACTCATTCAAAAGTTGTGGTAAGATACCAATACATCTAATACATTTAGCTACAAAAATGATTCAATATGGTATAAATATTTCTTATATGTTTGTAGTAATTCCCAACTAAAACAAAATATTCTTTTGGAATTGGACACCTCTCATTTAGGAGGGAAGTTAGGATTTTTAAAAACTTACCATAAGGTCAAGAAGGAATTTTTTTGTGATGGCCTTAAATCTGATATTCATAAGTTTGTGGAAGAATGTTTGGTTTTCCAACAAAATAAAGTTGAGACAATTAAGACCTCGGGTCTATAACAACCTTTATCCATTCCAAGTCAATGTTGGAGAGGTCCCAATGGATTTTATCTAGGTTAACCCAAGTCTGAAGGAAAGAGTGTCATCATGGTGGTAGTGATAGACCTTACCAAGTATGCAGACTTTTTTGCATTATCACATCCTTTTAAGGCTAGTAGATTTTCTACTGCATCTATGGAAACAATTAAAAGGATTCATGGAAATCCAAATATTATAGTAAGTGACAGATATCCCATTTTCACTGGTAACTTTTGGTTGAAATTATTTTCTTGTGTTGGTACTCAATTAGCTAATAACTCATCTTATCATCCTCAATTTGATGGGAAAACTAAGATAGTGAAAAAATGTTTGGAAGGATATCTTCTTTTCTTTGTATCTGATAAACAAACACAATGGTTCAAGTGGTTACCTCTAGTTGAATGTTGCTATAACACATCCTTCGATACTGCAGAAAAAATGACCCCATTTATGGCATTTTATGGATATCATCCACCATCCATCACATCATATTTAAGAGAATATTATAATGTTCAAGAAGTGGAAGATCACATCGATCATCAACAAAAGGTTATCCAACTCTTAAAGGATAACCTCCCTCTTGTGCATAATCGAATCAAACAATAGGAAGATCAGCATCACAGTGAAAGAAGTGTTGATATAGGTGATTGGGTATTTTTATGGCTACAACCATACAAGAAAATGTCCCTCAAGCAAGCTAAGAAGGATAATAAATCATTAGCCAAGTACTACAGTCCTTACAAGGTGTTGCAAAAGATTGGTACTATGGCATACAAACTGGAGATTCTTGTATCTTCCCGAGTACACCTAGTTTTTGATTTTTCATGCTTAAAGAAGGTTACCAGTAAAAATATACGAGTTCAAAAAGAATTACTAGAACTTGAAGATGAAGGAAAATTCATATTTGAGCTTAAAGAAGTCACGAAAACAAGAACTTGATAGCTATGAAATCGATCAATTTTAGAGTATCTCATTAAGTGGAAGAACTTACCCGCTAAAGATTCAACCTGGGAGGATGAGAATTTTATAAAAAATCATCCAGAACTACTCAAGAGTTGAGGAAAACACTTTTTTGAAGAAGAGGGTCATGTTGGGTCTCAATAAGACTGGCATATCCCCCTTGATGTTATTGTTATTCCCATGCATCCTCCGTATTTTTATTGTTGTGCCCCATAGAAGCCCACTATTGTTATGTTGTGCCCTTACATTATTAATATTATCTAAGATCTTATTATATTCTAACCACTTAGACTCCTATATAAACAATGGAGGTATTTTCATTTGTATCATCCATGAATTGTTCATTTATATAATGTAAAGGAGGTTTCCCCCTCGAAGAGGATAAGTTTTAAGTAGTTGATTTACCTTTTCTATGGGCTAGTTCTGTAACATTCCACCGCTAGTTGCATAGCATTCAACCATGTATGGGGTATTAGATGTCAAATTCATGTAAATCGCTGATATATCCTTTTTTCTTCGAGTGATTTATCTAAAATTGGGATCATACAGTCATTAGTTGATGATAACCATGATGTATATATCAGTCATATAAGTATAACCATGCATTTTCTTCATAAAGCATTGTACTTATATTTCATATCACTAGAATGTACAATATATGCTCAGGGGGAACATGGTTAAAGGTTATCATGTTGATTAGAGTACTATATTGCAACTAATATTCTTATTTCATATTAGTAGATTAGATTTATAGTGTTGAGTATGTTAGGGGGAGTACTTTTCTGAACTTGGGTTTGCCATTTTCCCTTGATGTTAAAGTGAGAGAGAAGGACTTGGTGTTATGTAGGAGGTTGAAAACAAGTCCAAAGGGGGGGATTGTTGGCATTTTTACTAGTGCGTTGTCCTTGATGTCAACATGGATGCTAATTTCTCACATTATGTTACTTTATGATTGAGTACATAACTGATGGGCCTAGCTAGACCTTGGATGGAGAATGTTCTTATGATAGTATAGGTGTTGCACAAGTCCTAATGGTGGAAAAGGAGCTACAATGGTTTTTTGAAGTATTACAGGTAATATGAATGTTTGTGCAAGTGATGTGTCGTTGAGAAAGTGTATTGGCAGCTTATTCATAGGTTTCATATGAGATATATTGAAGAATTTGTAGATTGAAAAACCTTAGGCTACTTCTATCAGGTAAAGTTGTATACATATATAGGTATCAAGAACAAGAGTCACTTACATGACTTTGCGCATGAAAAATAAAAATCCACAAACAATTTCCATGGAAATATCAAAAGGTTTTGAGTCAGTAACATCTATTTGATCCCATTAACAATTATCATCAACAAATTCCATGGAATTGATGGTGGTATTGTGAAGGAAAAAAGGTTATAAAAGGAGAAGGAAATCAAGTAGATCAACATGCATTCAATGGGTTATTAATTTGTGACTTGATCTCGAAGAGGTATGCACCAGGGTGAAAGGAGGAGGCTCAGAACTAAGATATATGAATATGTATTAGACAACTAATGGCTGTTCTCAATTGATTTTCTTATTATAGGTATAATTGTCAAAAAATGAGTCTACATATTAATGTTGTATGTTGCTAACAAATGTAGGATCGACGGTTACAATAGATCTATGATCTAAATGAGGTATGTGACAAAGAGACTTTGTATGATGAATGTAGAGGGTTTATGTGATGTCTTAGTATGCTTGTTGATCAATATTTAAGTTATGACCAATATTTGTAGATCTAATTGTATATGGAAGGAAGAGGTTGTTTGTAGGGGTATTATGCACATCATTGATTCGATAAATGGGAAAAATCATATGGCTACTGAATTTACAAATCAATGCTCCTAATTTTCGTTAATAAACATGAGTATATTGTTGAGTTTATAATGATGATGCTATATCTTGAATTTTTGCTATTAGTATTACATATTGTATTAAGAACAATATCATGATGGTTGGATTGATGAGGTATTTGATTATACATTTAGATATTTTTTTGGAATTAATTTTCATAGATATGTAAGAAATTTGTGTTCCTAAATATTGTGTACATATGTGTATTGTCTTATGAATAGCCCCATTTATTATTGATGCAACAAAGCTACATCGATTACAAAAATCCGAAATTTAAACAATTAAAACCCCTGTTTACCAAACTATCATACCTCGACCTGTTGCATGGATCCCAAATAAATTAAAATCCAATTCAAACCTTCTCACATCCAAATCAAATGCTAACCGTCACTCATCTTCCAGAGTGATATCTGTCGGATCTCATCCATTCATAATAAATGATTATGATCGATCCGGAATTCAACTAGATTAAATCATAGTCCATAAAATATCGCGTCTAAAAGCTGGATTAAACTGTGTGCATATTCCGGCGTGATTACCATTGGATCACTTCAACGTCCATGATCGATTTATCAATTAACTCTATTTTATAATGTTATCAGGTTCATTTCTTGTGTTAAAGTGTGTGCACATTCACCAGCGAGCACCGTCGATCTTCTCCAAAATAGATCATTATTGATCCACCCTGTGATCAATCATGATTTTTTAGTTCATTCAATCTTTATCCACTTTCAATCGGTGATCAACAAATTAAAGCCTTTGTCCAGATGATCCTTAAATGTTGGATTCCACTAAAAGTTTTAATTTCACATAGAATTTCCTATATTTAACAGAGGATTCAACCTACAATTTAAAGAATCAACGAAACCAAATCACATAATAAAAGATCACGCAGAAACAAGTTCTGAACACAAAAATCCTTTCATTCATAACCTTATTTATATCTATATATTTAGAACATCTCTTGCTCATATCTATTCTCTCCACTACTTAGCTCTCTCTAACACTTGTTTCTCACTCTCCTCATAGGCTTACATTTATAGATTAATTACATAATTATGGATTATGCTAAATGCATGATTTTTCCTATAATTTACTCAACTAATTCCTATTCGAGGATATCACAATCCCTAAGATCTCTACAATATCTACAAATATCAATTATCCCTGATATTCTCACATAGTTGAGAATATTTCACAATAGAAAACTTCACACATATATTTTTCACTCAATCTATACAAGATTCCTAAAAATAATTAAAAACATCACCCCCTAAATCAACCAAATGAACAATAATATTATGAGCAGGATGCTCCTGCATCAGACACCTGATGTAGAAAAAAATCACAGACTCCTGTCTATGAGGTCTGTCACTTTTCTGTAGTAATTTGATAGCTACAAGTCTAAATGACTTGCTGCCTCCAGGATTCCAAACTCTGTTTTGTTGATGGTCCTTCAAAGGAATAACTTCATCATGTAGTCTAGCATTAAATTTGTAGAATAATATCTTCAGAGAATTATTAAACTTGAATACCCATTTTCCTATTTTCCAAATTTTGAACGAGTATCGAACTGGTTCACCATTTGCATCTATAGGTTTTCTAGGTAACTCTATCATGCTAAGATTAGTAAGAACTAAATTTGAAAGTTGACCATCATCATCACTGGAACTGTCAACAAAATTATGTATATCTGTAAAGAAATTTTCTCTACCATGCTCTCGGAGTAATTCCTCTTTGTTAATCACATCAACACAGTTGATGTTCTCTATGGTGTCCTTTCCTCCTTTTGTTACAGTTTCTCTGGTCTCAACTTCTTTGGCTTCTGTCTCCTTAGCTACTGTTTCCTTCTCTAATTGAGCTGCAAACTCAACTTCTTGGAATGAAAAACAATAATCCCAATTTCCTTCAGGTTCACAAAGACTTATTAATCATAAAAATGGTCATTAGTTGTCTCTATAACAACAAATTCATTATTTAGTGCCATACCTATATTTACAAACAAACTATCAGTTTTAAAAATACCAGACCTTTCGGTCTCTTTTGATGCTTCAAGCATTAAATTCCCACCATGGGATTTCTTGGTTTCAGCAAATCCTCTATGTTGTGACTCAATTCCTATGAGTCTCTCCTTCTCCAACAAAGAAATATGTATTTGTTCAATTTTGTTCATCAACATAGAATTCCATTTCTATTGCAATATATTCTACCTGACCCGTTTCCTTATTCCATCCATGTCTTTGGTCTTCATTCTCTTTCTCTTGAAACCATTCCTATAGTATATTCAAATCTACTCTCATCAATGTAATACTTATCCTACACTCTTCATGACTCATCTGACATTTATTTGAACCTTTCGTCAGTTTCTCCATGTTCATTTTCACTAATTCTTCAAACTCAATCAATATTTGAAATTCAATAAAAGAAAATATTTACCTCAATCAAATTCTAAAAATGACTCCTCTTCTTTTCCCTTTGCTTCTATTGTGCCTCTGATTTTCCTTGTCATATGTTTTCTTAGTCTCTCGTAACAACATTCTTGAGCTTCAACAAAACCTCTACACAAAAATTATAAATACAAATGCTAAAAAATCTGCAATATAATCATACTTCACGCAGAATCTTCTTCTTCTTTGATACCACTTTGATGCAGCGAAGCTACACCAATTACACAAATGCTGAATTTAAACAGCTAAAACCCTTGTTTACCAAACTATCAGACCCTGATCTCTTGCATGGATCCCTAATAAAATAAAATTCATCTCAAACCTTATCACGTCTGAATCAAACTCTATCTAGCACGCATCTTCTAGAGCGATATCCTTCAGATCTCATCCATTCATAATGAATGATTATGATTGATCTGGAATTCAAATGGATTAAATCACAGTCCATAAAATATCGCATCCAAAAGCTGGATTAAACTGTGTGCACCTTCTGACACGATTACTATCGAATCACTTCAATGGTCACGATCGATTTATCAATTAACTCGATTTTATAATGTTATCGAGTCTATTTCTTTTGTTAAAGTGTGTTCACATTCACCAGCGAACATCGTCGGTCTTCTCCCAAATAGATCATTATTGATCCATCCTGTGATCAATGATGATTTGTTAGTTCATTCAATCTCTATCTGCTTTCAATCGATGATCAACAAATTAAAGCCTTTGTCTAGGTGATCCTCAAATGCTAGATTCCACTAAAGGTATTAATTTCACACACAATTTCCTATATTTAACAGAGGATTCGACATACAATTTAAAGAATCAACGAAACCAAATCACATAATAAAAGATTGCGTAGAAATAAGTTTTGAACACAAAACTCCTTTCATTCATAACAATATTTACATATATATTTAGAACATCTCGTGCTCTGGTCTAATTAACTCTCTCTAACACTTGTTTCTCACTCTCCTTACAAGCTTACATTTATAGATTAATTACATAATTATGGATTATACTAAATCCATGATTTTTCCCATAATTTACTCAACTAATTCCTATTCGAGGATCTTGTAATCCCTAAGATCTCTATGAGATCTATGCATATCAATTATCCCTGATATTCTCACATAGTTGAGAATATTTCACAACTAAAAACCTCACACATAGATTTCTCACTCAATCTATACAAGATTCCTAAAAATAAGTAAAAATATCACCCCCTAAATCAACCAAATGAACAATAATATTCTGAACAAGATGCTCCTACATCAATTATATGAGTAAATGAACATTGATTAATATTATTTCTTGTCGTTGAATATGGTAACTGCTCCTACTGGTCGATGAATGTTAGAGCTTGATGAAGTCACTTTGATGTATGTTTTTCTACCACAGTTTGATGGAAAGCATGAACATAATGAATTGAGATTTGTACGTTGGTATTACACACAGAAGGAGTGTATATATTCAAATCCATTTAATGATACTGGCATATATATTCTCGTTTTATTGCAGAGGTTGAGAATCTAGATCAAAGATTTATAGATTGAACATTATTACTTGAATTGTTGCAAAAGTAGCCTTGTATGTTGACTGAGATCAGTGTGCTAAGAGTTGATATGTTGGAGAGATATTTTTGACATTGTTGAGTGTTATTTTGCTAATAATTGTCAGGAATGACTTATTGAGTTTGTTGATGGTTGATTTATTGCATATTGTTATTCGAAAAGTATATTGATATTGTTGATATTTGAATGGGATAATGAATATGAAGTTCAAGGATGTGTATTGACTTCGCATAGGTTAGTGTTGTTGAGATCTGACTTGATATATCTATTTTATCAATGATTTGGTTACATAAGGAAATTTGTATCTTGGTATTCAGTCATTTAGTTTCAAAATGTGTTTGATCAGTATTTGGTTTCAAAGATGTTATTGGTATTATGTGGTTGAGCTTAATGGTTGGTGTTATTCCAATTTAAAAATTGGATGAAATGTGGATTGCCTGTTTCTATTTGAGTTAGATGGATCCAGTGTGAAATATTATGAAATGTGGTCCATAGAGGTACTAAGGGTTGGAGCATTTACTAAGGGAGTAGATGTTGGGCACATCCCAACTTTAACAGATTTTGGCCAAGGAATTAGAATTTTGTGCAGTGTGTAGTAGAAAGGATGCCATAGAGTACGAAGTGGATCATGCAATAGAGCAGCGGAGCACAACAGAGCAATGAAGCACAACAAGGACTACACAACAAAGTCACCATGCACTATAAGGGCTTCGTGAAAAATACCCTCCCTTTTTTTAAAAGCATATAATATTGTAAAAGTTGAATTTTTTTGGACCATAGTCCCTTGTATTTTGGAAACCATGGTATGGGGTCCATGTTAATGTAGTGATGTAATGCCTCAATGTAATTGGATATATATGGATGAATAATAAAGAAGGAAGCCAACATTAATCTAGATCTATGTTTATGGTTGTATTTTTGTGATCTGTACTTCACAGAAACGGGTGAGGCTCTGTAGTTGAGTGCGTAAAGGGCTAGGGTTGCAACTTTGTGTGAAAACTCTCTGCAACTTAGTCTATAGACAACCTAGGGCTATGTGCATAGGTGAAGAACTATTTGTTGTACCAAATTCTCTAGTATAAGAAATAGTTCCTAGGGACGTAGTCCCACATTAGGATGAACCATGGTAAAATATGTGTCTTCATGTATTGACTTGCTTATTATCCACACTTTGTTGCGCATGGAATCCCCCCAAGGCATGTTTTGGGGCTCAAAGCCCAAGTTTTGACTGAATCTTATTGTAAATCTCCACGAATTGCAGGTGCGGGGAGCCAAAGTATGATAGAGTTACAGGGTTGTTCACCCTAGTTTTGTAATGTAATGTTAGTTGGATAGACCTACCCATGGTTCGCAGACCATGGGATTGTATAAATAGAGTGAGCCTCTAAGTAGATAGAGAAGAATAGGAGAGAATAATAACAAGTCTAAGTGATTCAGTCACGAGTGTAAAGTGTGTCTTTGGGTCGTAGAGTAGGAGAGGGCTCTGCAGTTGAGTGTGCAGAGGCCTAGTAGTCCACAATGGAGTGCATGGACCCCTGCAGTTGAGTGCATAGGGCGGAGTCGAGTTTGTAACTGAGGAAGGAACTAATAAAGAGAATTTTTATCATAAGTATGTGTATATGTTCTTGGGTTAATGCATGCTTGATATAATTTGTAAATATACTATTTATTTACTATGCACACCTGTATGAATGCTTTATGTTGTTTAGTATAACTTAAAGCCTACAAGTAGGCTAAGATAATCAACTAACATTGGAATACTAGTAAAGTCTTGGGTAATAACGCAGAAGCACAATGTTCAACCCCTAATTAGGGCTACGCGAAGGAAGCATCTTAGGTTGTGGGCTATGGGAAAGTGTGAAGCGAATTGCGTGCATGGTCAAACCGCGGACCACTTGAACTCATTAGACATCTCCAGGGTGTGGAAACCTAGTTCTAGCACCCTCCCATACTACCTCAGGTGAGACCTCAGTCTGCGCACCGTAGACTATTGCCAAAAGGTCCAGTAGTACTAGGATTTGTTTGCCTAAATCAACTCTGAACCTAGGTCAGGCCCCACTAAGCCAACAAATGGTTCTGTTGCTAGGATTGGGATCTAAATAAGAAATGTCTGATGTCATATCACTGCAATCCAACAGAGAAAGGAACTGAAGAGTGGTTGGACAGGAAGATTCACGAGTTTGCGGTGAAGGAAAACATGAATCCGTGATTATTGAAGGAAGAGTGGTTAGAGTGCTACTTATATAGAGAAATGCATGAAATTTTCTTTGCATCCTTCCCCTCTGAGTTTTACGAGTGGATCACGAAGCTAGTAGATAGTCAAGGAAGGTGTAGGCTCGACAAACCTACTTTGTGGACTCTAAAGTTAGTGCGCAGACTGGAAGCATCAGAAGATAAGATTGTGTGCGCTGTGGATCACTAGCTTGATCGAATTATAGGGGGATTTATCACTGAGTTCATAGTAGATACCTCAGTCAGCTATAGCGAGACAGAATGACGCTTCCTCAAAGGACCATGAGGTAAGTACGTTAAGTCTTTGAATTCTTGGATTAAGATGCTAATGTGTGAAAGGCAGGTTATGCAAATAAATTGATGTTTGGGGCTACGCAGAGTGGGAGGATCTACAAAAATGAAGGTAGTGCAAAAATAGAAACTAGCCCCTTGATTTCACCTCCGTGAGAAAGCAAGGAAGAGCTTGTGAAGGTTTCACCAAGAAGTGCGATCATTTTGATAAGGTAATGAATTCCACGCATACTACTTCCACCTACACCACCGCCAGTTTCACCATCTTCACCCCCGTCATTGCCCACACCACCTCCACCACCATCACAGTTCAATATGGTATGCACGATAAAGTTTCCAATGTTCAAAGGAGTAAGGAATGAAGATCTGGACCAGTTTTGGTTTGTAGTAAGGGATGTATGGGAAGTGCAAGGAGTCACAGATGACAATATAAAGAAAGCAATGCTGGTTAGCACCCTACAGGATCGCGCACAGACTTGATACATTAAGCATTCCAATGACAATCCAAACGCAGGGATCACGGATATTCAGGATGTGGTGAATAAGGAATTTAGTCGGCCAAAATCAGAAACACAGTCGATCATTGGATTTAAGGAAATCACAATGCTTCCAAGTGAGACCCCTTGGGAGTTGGATCAAAGACTGAAGTGTATAATTTGTGAATCCAATATGACCTTGATGGATGGGCAACACCGCACATGGTTTGTAGCATCTCTAATGCCACATCTAAGGAACGCATTGTCACAGAAGAAGCTAAATACTCAGGCTGAGGCCTCGGATATCACAATGACACTACATGAGACCCTGATTCAAGATCCTGACCTGGGAGTTAAACAAATCCACTCGTAGTTGAAAAAATTGCGCCTTGAGATGCAGAGTTTGAAACAAGATAGGACAGCTTGCACAGAAGCATGTGAGGAGGTATGGTGTGTAAAGTGCAAAGGCCAGGCACATGACAAGGAACATTGTCCAGTATTCGCGAACTACCTAGCAGGAGGAGGACCGATGCCATTGAGACTAGAGGAAAAAGCAAGATCGAGCATGGTGCCTGCATTATGGTGTGCGATTTGTCAGATAGGAGGGAAGCATGCTACAAATAAGTGCCATCTATTACAGAAGTATATGTAGAATTCGCAACGATTTTTCTGTAATTTCTGCAGGTCAGTAGGCCACGATGAGTGTACCTGTAGAAGTTATGAACTAATGATGGATCAGACTCATACCTACAAAGTTTAAACTAAAACACAAGCCCTCAATCAAAATACAGGGATGGCACACACTAGATTTTAGCGGCGCAAACGAGGTCGAGGTAGAATGGGACCGAGAAGAGGTCGCATACAACTGATATGTTACAATTGTAGAGGACTGGGGAATTATGCCTGCAATTATACAAATCCGATGAGACCATCATGCTTTTATTGTAGCTATTTTGATCATGAGATAGAGGACTATCCCACACTGATAGCGATATTGTGTGATAAAGGAGCACTCCAACCTCCCCCGAATCAAAACCTCCAAATGATGAGTTCTGAGCCATGCGAGGAAGATTTGAATGTAAATATTGTGCTCCGAAGCGGTATTACAATGGGGGATGACAAGGGCAAGCAACACAAAGAAAGTACCTGGGTTTGCAAGGCTTTGACAAAGGAACTTAAATTTTATATGGAGTGTGCTAAGGAGGCATTCATGGAAGCTAAGAAGTGCTTCGTAGAGGCCTCCACTTCAGGAAGTAAAGGCAAACTGGAACCAAAAATGGGACCATCAATTCTCACTACATTTTTGGAGACATGCATGAAGCTACTGCATGACAACAAAGCTGTGAAGGGACGCAAGGACTCATCAGTAGATGTGTTGGAACCGCATTAGGGGAACCACCAGTTGTCAAGAAGCTCGGTAACCACACAACGCGAACATGAAGAGAGATGAGATTGACCGCCTAGATCGGAGAATATGAAATGGATAAAGTGATTATGGATCTAGGATCGAATGCAAACGTCCTTCCAAAGAAGACATGGGAGCGCATCAGTAGGCCTAGACTGCAATGGTCTCGTATTCAATTGCAAATGGCGAACCAGCAAAAGATCCTACCTATGGGAGTATTGTAGGGAATAATAGTAGATATCAAAGGTGTGAGTGCGCTTGTAGATTTAAAATTGATAAAGATTGTTGATGAAAGCAATCCCTATCCCGTGCTACTAGGAATAGATTGGGCCACTCACATAAATGGAGGGATAAATATAAATAAGTGCAAGATGATTTTTGAGAAAAAATCACTACACATAGTGGTGCCTTTAGACCCTATAGAAGGATCATGCTACACAGAACCAATGCATGATAATGATAGAAACGACAATATAGACTATATCGACAAGATAACCATGTGGGAGTACGACTGTGTGAATCCAACGGTAGATGGAAGACTCTCATGGGAGTGTGAAAGCTCTTGCACCTCAGATTCAGACGAGGAAATAGAACAATGGAAAAATCTATTACATGAGGTAACCATGCTCAACTGTAACATGATGACAAGGTAATTGCACTCTGTGGCAACAAAGGTAAGAGATCTACCAACGTATGACAGGTTGGGCAAGGTGGATGATTTCTTGAATAAATTTGAAACAGAAGTACCAGAACATGAGCGTTTTGACACTTTGAAATGGGTACTGTGCACTACAACCGTAAGGTGGTGGAGTACGCACGAACAAAATTTTGAGGACTAGCGTGAATGCAAAAGGATGATGTGCCTGTGATTTGGGAAGCCTTAGATGTAGCTAACAGACAAGTATGATGGACAGGATGATCCATGTACACACCTCGCAAAATGGACAAATGTCTATGAGGAAGAGCCACTACCTTAGTGGGTGCACCTATTTTGTCATACCCTGGATATCATACTCATGAACTGGTATACTAAGACAAAGCTCCACCATGGCACTAGCGAATGGGATATCTTGCTCGAAGGATTCTTTTTAAGCTTCATGTTTGAGGATCATTGGTGGGATACTATTGATGATGTGCTACAAGCAGTAAAAGCAGTTATCTTCAATACTCGAGGAGCCAATGGAAGCGTTTTAGCTGGAATGGGTGACCCAACTAAGCTATGCACTGGAGTGTTATAATGTAAACATTGAGGAGGATGATGAAGATCCACAAATAATTAACATTCCAAAAACTGAAGGCTATCGCAAGGTTTAAGGACCATTGATTGAAGATCCTGACATCACCGTGCAGGTAAAAACGAAGTAGGTAAACATTGGGATGGAGGCCGAATTGAATTATGCAATGCTCGGTGACTATTTAGATGATGCCATGGTGGATAAGGTCGATGAGTTATGTTATCACTTAAAACTACAGTTCACCTATGTCCAAAGATCCATATTAAATTTTTGGTTCAATTCAATAGGTTTTTAGGTGTGTCACTTTGAAATTAGTTTTCCAAAGGTATTGATGTAAGTCCTTGTAAAAAAAAACCGTTAGATACCATCTCTCATAGCATATCTTGTCTTGATTGCATCATTCTGATTTTGCATAGTTTCGCAGCGTAATATGATTGGCCAGTTTAGCTGCACAATCATTTTCCACCTTTCCGCAACATATCATTGAGCAGCCATTTCGTAGCGCGGTATGTCATTTCATAATTGCCTGCGCTACGAAATCGGGGATTCG